>JAABNX020000070.1:5658809-5681806 GCA_015163995.2 Mormyrus lacerda | reverse complement strand
GGGCCCCCCCCCCCCCACACACACACACACACACACACACACACACACACACACACACCCATACACACACAAAATGCTGAGGGAAAGCGAAAGGACAAGCATGGTTGTGAGCAGGTGAGCTCAGGAGACTCACCCCCAGCCCCCCCCCACCAGCCTGACACGTTTCCTTGGAAACAGCACTCCGCTTTCATCACACGCCGCTAATGCTCCGCTAGGCCGGCTGTGTAAACTAACAGTATGAAAGAATTACTACGATCGGGCCGGCAATTAAGTCCAGTCGCGTGCGACTTCACGGGGAACCAGGCCAGAGCTGCTGCCAGCGGCGCCAAGTCCGTTTCATTTTCGGAGCATCTCTTTTTGTCCGGGCCTGTGCAGGAAGGAATGTGGTGTGAAGAATCATAACATCTACTCCCGTTAACATTCCGCACGGCCATCGGATGCCTGGGACACGGTTGTCCGTCTGCCGCTTAAGGAACCAAATCTAGGTGGCGCTGTTGCACGTCATCCATTAATCATTCCCCAGGCTAGAAATAATCCCTCCATTAAGTCACGCCAAAGCCCCATGGTTAGCATTTAACCACCCGAGGCGTCTCCTTATCCAAAACGCTAATTTACCCAGAATGCCACCTCTGACCCACTTGGGATAGACAGCGTGGTGAGATCACGGCCTTTTCAGGTGGCCGACCCAAGAGTCAGTTCACAGAAGCAATTGGACTCATGTCCAGTGCAGGTGACGTCAAAGACGACACAGCTCAGGTGAAGCCTGACCCACTTTTCCAGAACTTTGCTACCTATCCCAGACCTTGTGGCTACCCACTCACCCCACTCCCACCCTGACAACCTAGGTGCGTGTTACAGAGGGAGCGATGAGCCATTTTGCCGTGTGCAGGAATATATACAGTGAGCTTGTGAAATGGGATACAGAGTGGCTTCCAAGAACTGCGAAAAACCCTCTTACCATCCCCCAGGGGTTAAGGGGAACAGCTCAGCACCGTCAGACTCACTACGTCAGGCGATGGGCTTTTCGGGTTTTTATATGTGAGCACTGAGAGGCACAGACTCCGGGCTGTCATTGCCACTTCCTGTGTGGCACGCATGACGAGCCTCGCCGTGAAACGTAATACCGCCAGGGCGCATACCACGCAGGGCCCTCGCAGGACACGCAGCGGGCCGCCGCAGCTGTGCAGAGGTCCTGCGCTGCCTCCACCAAAAATACACAAGTAGACCGACAGCCTGCTCAGTAAACATTTTTAACTACTCCGGGTCACTTCTTTGTGTAATAACCAAGCAGACATAGTGTCACGTTACATTTATATAACGACACTGTTATCCAAAGGGCTGTGTAACTCAGGGTCACGCGGTCCATAGCAATTAGGGGTCAGGGACCCACCAATGACGCTACTTTCTCAGCCCTACGATTCGAACCGCCGAGCCCCTGATCACAAGCACAATATCCAGAGCCACAGAATCACCATCCAGCCGTTGAATATTCACAACCACTAATCCAGGACTGAGTCACAACAAGCCTGTCCCTGATCCCAGGAAGCACGGGGTAGGAGAAGGACAATCGGGGCAGGATACAAGTCTATCACAGGGCACCGCAAGCCGCCCTCAGACATGGGCAATCTAAAGACACCGCTTCACTGCATGCTCGCATAATGCCAAAGGAAACCAGGTACTTGGATGAAATGTACACTAACACAGGGAACACAAGTAAACTGCACACGCACATGCGCTCCCCAGCAGCCACTGATCCCACAGCACCGGAGGTGTGAGGCCACAGTGCTAAACCTCTAACCCCTTAGAGATACCAAAGGAGGCAAAATTTCACCTCAGCAAACTTAACCATGATATTTGCTCATTTCTAGACGGGGTCTTAGATCATGATAATCTCCAGCTGTCCTCTGGATTGTCAGCCAAGATGTGGGTTCAGCAAAATAATGTATGAGAAAGGGGTGGGGGCATGTTCTTAACATTTTATTCTGTCATATTTAGGACAACAACCATTAATCATCGGTTGTGTGAGCACGCCTGCTTCCAGGCAGTTAAGATAAAGACTCTGAATGCCATTCAGCTCTAACAGAGGCGGTAGGTTCCGTCTGTGACCCCTCATTGATTAACGAGGACCACCGGACGCTGTGGGGGGGGGGGGGGGGGATGCAGCAGGAAGAACCCACCTGTCTTCTATGGGCTGGTCCTCATATGGGACAATGACAGGCATGTTGACAGCTACAAACACTCAAGCATCTCCAAAGGCTTTCATTTAGGGTTTGTCTACACCGCTGTTATCTCTGCATTACTGTAGGTAAACATGGTTCTGTCCATAATGGGCAGCCGCAGGGATTCGAAAACCGGCCAGAAAAAATGAAGGAGGGGGAACCGTGGGCCGGTCAAGGACCAGACCGTGTGGTCGGGAATCCCTGGTTTAATCCACCCATCTATTGAGTTTACATAATCACTTGTGCAGTGTTGGGCTGCACTGGGCCTGGAACTCATGCCAGGAAGGGTGCATACCCACGCAAACACGGGCAAATACGGAAATACACAAGAATACTACGGGCAATTTAGAGGCACCAGTCCAACTGCTTGTTTTTGCATTGAAACCACAGTCCGCACTGGAAAGGACCACAAGAAGAGGGAGAACATGCAGATTCCACCCGCCGAGATGGGGTGGAAACCAAACCCACAAACCCTGGAGGTGTGAGACCACCGTGCCAAGCCCCCCTCCCTCCGAAACGATTTTACAGATAAATTATATGTTGCCGCCTGGTATTTGTCAGGAAGTTGTGGTTTAACTGGTCAGGTTTGAGTTTGTGCCCTTACTTTATACAGAAACACCAGACCGTTAACCTTTTCAGTACAGTGCTTTGAGGAATCGGCAATTACCATCCAGCCAATCAGCATCCACAGCCAAAGGGGAATAAGAGTTTGACACAGAGGAACAAGAGGTGGTCGATCCTTTTTGAAAGTACGAAAACAAACATTCCCTTCCCTTTTAGCAATACATGCAACCTCAGCCCGGTCTACAGTTACAAGATACCATCATCTGTCTGTATACCAGACAAATATTCACAGATATTTAAAAGCAACTCTCTCAACAGTCACTAACAATTTAGCAAAAGATGGGGCCATAATTTATGCAGAAGTGTCAACTATCACTATCCAATAACCTGTTTTGAATCAGTGAATGACAGGGGAGGGGGCACTTCATGGGCCAATCAGCTTTATAGGTCACCTTGTGGCCTCGTCCATATATATAACCCTGCAAAGAGAAGAACCTTCACAGCATCTGAGATCACAGCTGCTTCACAGTGGATACCCTCAGGACAAAGCAGGACAAGCAGGGTTTCCTCCCCATTTCCAGATTAACAGGGGCTGTCAGTTAGGCCTGTAATCAGTGTTTAACTTTTTCAGCTTCAACCAAAAAAAGACTGTCTCCCCTTTATATAAAGAGTCCTCAAAATACCGGCTATTTCCTGGACCCAACACAGTCAGTATCCTACTGGTTGCCACAGCAATGCTCCACTCACCTGAAAGACGATTGCAGCATAGCTCTTTCCTCATCCAGAATATGGAAAATTGCTTAGTCATCATAACTAGAAAGCAACTGCACAAATGCACAAACAAAGCAATAACAGCAATGACGGTGATACCCACAGACCCTCCCAGGCTTTACACCAAAATCACCAGCAGCATCCTACTAAGATTCAGTGCACTAAACCTTAGTTCTTTTCCCAAAAAAAGGCTGTTCGGATAATTTGAACAAACATATGTTAACGATGTCATTAAATGGCGTCTCTCGAGCTGATATGTGGGCCCACATCGTTTTGGCAAACGCAGGGCCTCACGCTTGCCAGCTAGCGAGTAAAGAACTGGCAGAAACACTGGGGCACCACCGTGTGCCAGGGAGACGTTTGTTTTCTGACTTGCTGATGCCTTACGATTTTCACCTTTGAGCTACTGCACTGCAGCCTGGCAGTGGATCGAACCATTAGTGGGTAGGGGGGCTTGTACGACCCTGTATCATTTTTATTTTTCCTTCTTAAAGAGAATAAATAAGCTTCGGCCTCAGAGCCTTGGTTTCTGGCAGGAAAAGCAGATGTGGGGCTTGGAGCATTTAATTAACATCCATAAAACGAAGGGGGGAAAAAAAAGGTGTGACCTCCTGACCTCCATCGCCTCCGTCGTCCACACCCTTGAGCGTAGCTTCCAGCAGGAGCCCAGAGCAAGGCCTCTGTGGCCACAGCTGGAGAGAGACAACTGGCCAAATTTGACAAACTTCCCAGAGGGGTCTGAGGGGTGACCGGAGGGAAGGAGCTTCTCCTCTTGGCCATGCGGAAAAGCCAGGAAGACAGCTGAAACGTTGTGGGACAATGCCTGGCTGAAGCCAACCCTCTACGTTATCTGCCGCACCTCAAATCAGCCTCAGCACATCTACAAACCAAGCCTGAAGACACCTACGCCCGTCTTCCCTAAAATGTTTTATTAACACCTAATAAGCAGCTTAGTAAGATATCTCTGTGCATTTATGATGTCAGCAAGCGCAACACAGAGTCCGGGAACTGAAACTTTAAGCAGGATTCAGGTCTAAATTGTTTCCAGAGCACGAGACATTCCTTTGCGAATTCCCTCGAAGCTGCTGATTCGCTCCCCGTGCTAAGAGTGGATGAGATCATTTTACATTGTGGTGGTTAAACATTGAAATGGACACAGATAGCACAGATGGCCGCCCTGAGTGACCGTAGACTATCGGCTCATAAATAACGGAAAGAGAATCAGCATGGAAGGGGGGGGTTTGGTGTCCGCTGTAAGCATGCTTGACAGGACAGTGAGACCTCGCCTTGGATCAGCTCTGATGCCATGTTCAAATGCATACACAATCCCAGCAAAGCAGGATAAACGCTATATCTTAGCCATTGCTAACCCTTTTAGATTTCAGGAACAATAGAGCTGTTGTCTCCTGCATCCATCCCCCAATATGCTTTCCATCTTCTGCATGCCCCAAAAATTCAGAGCCTCTTGCAAATATGCCATACCTTGCTTTATTACAGTGGGTGTATATGCCTTGGCTCAAATGAGAGCCCATTTGTCTGATTTTTGTTTGAAGGGTGTTAACTCTTTAACTCTCAAAAGATATGATGGGCGTTGTGGCCACATTAAAATAATAGCATGTAGATGTGTCAAGAAACATCTTGCCACTGGATTTTGTCTACCTGCCCTTGTAATTCATAGACACAGAACTGGAACTCAAAAACATCACTTCAAAGGTCACAAACAAGGAAAATGAACTGCTTAGTTTATCTGATCACCAGTCTAAAACACATTTTGAAAAAGAAGAGTCACCATCCATCTGTGTGCCATTACCAAACCGGGTCACCACAAGACTTAATATAGTGTTTAATATAGTGTTGGGGACTCCCTGAATGGGATGCAAGCTAATTACTGGGCATGTTATCTCCCACTATCAGAGACTCCAGTTCACCTAAACCAGGAGTCTTTTGAGTCTGAGAAAAAACACTCCCAAAGGATTCCACACCACACATGCAAGGCCAGAGCGGGAATCGAACCCACAACCTGGGACTTGTAAGGCTACAGTGTTACAGTAATAAGCAGGGGAGTGGATTGATACACAGGCTGTAGCCTACGGTTGCAGCAAACATCGGGGTCCCGCCCCATCTTGGGAAAAATGCAACGATTAATTAACACCTGGGTGTCCATACTGATGTCAACCAAGGACTCCCAGATAAGTTAATCCGCTCCTGGCTATAAGGATATAATATTTCTCAGTTTATCCAAAGCAGTAGTTTAAATATGCAGCCTAGATCCCAGATAACACAAAGAGCAACTTTTAAAAATCACACAGTCAAAATACACACACTAATATGCTCAAACGCACTGTAATATACAAATACGAGAGGTCCAGAGTGGCCTGTGTTCACTCGCTCGCTCGGTCCCTAGCCTTGGTACAGCTTTCAGCCAGAGACGGCTCAGGTTCCAGGGGCGAGACATGAAAGCGGCCGTGCCTGACGGACAAGGCCCAGGGATGTGGCCCAGGGATGCGGCCCAGGGATGCAGCCCAGAGCTTGACGTGAGGACAGTTTAGCTCTGATGGGAAACTCAGATCAAAGGCCGGAGCTGCATAATTGCGCATTCCGCCACAAACGGCGGGGCCATTTCATGGGCAGCCAGGCCTCGAAGGTCCAGGGACGCAGGGCTGCGCTCGGGGCCACCAGTCTGCTTCCCTCACGTTGAGTCCCTCCCTCTGGCCTGAACTTGGAACGCAGGTTGGGGGGGGGGGGGGGTGCAAAGCCACGTTTTAAATGGGGTTCCAGAAACAACCAATCCACACCTGAATGTAGAAACCTGTGAAACTGGGGTTAATCCTCAGGTTAAGGAAGCATTTTGAGGTTATAATTTACCACAAATTCCTTCTGTAATTACCCATAATCCATTGTGACAAACTGACATTAATTCAATAACTAGCACTGTTAACAGAGGATCACAACCCCTACCAGCACTCTGCAGAATCTGCAATTTCTGAAGGAGGTCCAGACTGGCCCTATCAACCGCATAACCTGGGGAGGATGGATTTCCGCAGACGTTAACCTGGAGAGACAATAGCTCGCATGCTATAGAAACAGCTATGCCATTTCCTCCCCTTTCAAGGTCAGTCATCCAAATGTAAAATTTCTTAGCCAATAAATCTTCATTGGTAGCCTAATACGATAGGTATGGGACTTTTAAAAATAGCTAGCGCTTTCTGGCACCTCTATCAGGGAACCTTCAAGAGCTATAAATAATCTATTGAAGTCTCAGTTTTTTCAGTGTTTTCAGAAGACAGAGCCCTTTAAATGAAGAATTAGGATATAAAAGCATATTGCTTTCTCTGAGGTTTGCCAAGACCTGTCCAAGGCTGTTAACGCACATTCAGACCCGCATTGTCTACCCAACATCCCCTTTCGGACTGCCAGCGGTTGGTTCCCTGCAAAGAATACGCTTTGTCTGTTACTGTTCAGTCTGCTTAGCTCATCTCAGCTCAGGTGACCCACACCAGCAAAGTACGGTCCACTACAAATGCATTGTGGGTAGTGCCCGTATTCATCAATCAGTTTATCTGTTTGCACTCTTCTGTTCTGTTTATACCTGCATCTTCTGGAATTCTCGCTTGATTGTGTGTTTAATTAAAGAGCAAATATCTAAAACTCAGTCCATGGTTTTTTAGTTGACCTAAAGTCCTCATCATACGATGGAATGTTGAGAGTCAAAACTCACCCCGTCCTCATGGAATCCAATGAACAACTTTCGTAGAATTTCCAAAACATTTTATCAAACGTATCCTGAGGGCCGAGTGAGTTTTTTTTTCATTCGTCATACTTCGTACTTTCGTAATTTAACACACAAGAATTAATATACTAGTGTTCGTACATGATCCAATGAAGTACCATTCTATTGGGGCTAGAGAGAACGGTTCACATGTTTCGTCAAGACGCTCGATGGCCTTCCTACACATTTTCAATGGCAGCCGTGACAGCTTGCCTGGTTTAATGTTGCGTCTAGACTTTAATAAGTGGTTGCATTTTCCTGGACGAACACCCCAGACTCCCCCAACCCCCCCGCCCCCCCGTGTCACCTCCCAAAACATGTCCAACACTAGCTGCAAAGTAATAAAATAAATACATGCTTGGGGTTAGCGAGCCTTCTTCAAATAAACTCCCCACTAATGAGAGAATGTGTGGAGAATGGAAAATCGATGTCGAAAACCGCCTAAAAAAAGAAACGGCCGGCCCAGAATTATCCCCGACACGGTGGGCGTGCGTGTGAGCGTGCGTACGCATTAATAGCTTTTCACGGTGCCGAGATCCCTGACAGCTCTTCGTGGATCTCTTGGAGAGGCACGTACACCAGCCACAGTCTACGTTAAACACCTCCCTGAGCCACAGAGAACAGTGAGAGTGACGCCCCGAGCGTTGAGGAGTTTGTTCCTGTCACTGTCAGCACATGTGAGATCAAGCAGTGTCTTCGGACAGAGGGATTCAGGCTGGGCACCGGAGCGGCGGGGGTTTAGTCCGCGGTTGACATTCAATACGAACTATTTCGTCTTCAGCACATGAGTGGCCTCGCTGGCGATTTCACACCCTCGCCCATTCACGCAGCAGGATGCACACTGACGTTGACTCAGAATATAGATCAAGGATACAGCATTTCTTCCGGTTCAGCATCAAGGGGGTTTGGTGTCCTCGCTACTCGTTACCGTGAGGTTCAGTTTCTCTATGTTCACATGCCTCTTTGGTTCAGCAAAGGATGCAGCCCTTAAAAGCCCACGTGACGACCTAAGCAAGCTTCACTGCCGGTGCCTCCCCCATCCAAGGCAAAGTGGAATCGGCTGGCTAAATCAACACCCCCTCAGAAGATGGAGCCCTAGGCAAAGCCTCCGTTGCTTGATGGGTCACCCAGCTTTGGCCTCGGACCATTGGATATGGCTCTACCACGATCCATCGTGAAAAAACAGAAGGAGATGGTTAAGATGCAGTTCGACAGTCAGAAGCCATAATCGCACAATCGCTCATTCTCCGTCCAACTTGCCCCCCTCCCCCACCATCTCACCATCTCAACATGGAGATAAACTACCCAGATAGCGATGAGTAAGAGCCTCCGGTAGGTGGCTGGAAATGCCCCCTCTCCCCTTTTTGTGGTGACCCCTGTGGGAACCGTGAGGTCGGACCCCATCTCCGTCATTCTCAATGGGACAATTGTTCAACGGCCAACATTTTGCTATGAAGGAAACTCATGAAACCCATCATCTGAGGCAACTAAGATTTCCATTGTTCACACATCAATATGTGTCAAGAGAGTGGTGATATTATTCCAAAGGTCTGGAGAGGTTCCATGCATAAACGGACGGGATACAGCCAAAAATCACCAAAAAATGAGTCACTGAGCAATGGAAAAACAATACCTAGAGGTCACAAGACTCCAAGAGACCATATCAGCTTGAGAATGTAAGAAGGTTTCTGTCCTGAGGTTAAGAATCGTTCAGATATGAATTGCAAAGACAAACATCCTTGTCTTGTTGATAGGGTGATGGAATTTTAAAGCACAGATCGCATACAGTAGATGTTCATATTTGTTAAATGCTACAATGACATTAATAGGGATATTTCTTATTTGTTTATTTACCTCTTTAAAATACAGGCGATGGGATTTGCCACATGACTGGCATGCTATAAAAGGAGAGAGGGGGAAAGATGGAGACCTTTTGCCCAAAAGTCTATGAAATGGGTAACAGATTGTCTGCTGATGGGATTTTGACAGGCTCACGGGCCGCATTTCACCAAGTAAATGGATCGCGGTGGAGATCAAACAGCAAGGCGGGGGGCTGGCGTTAATCAGGGAGTGACTGACGGAGGGACACCAGCCTAGGCTGGGCTGTTAGCCTCCAGGGTTGTTAGCGGTTGCTGGCTCCCTAGCCCCTCCCCCCCGGAGCATTCCTCAAATGAAACCTTGGGAGAAGCTACGTTGGCTTGAAGCCAGGCGGCTTCGGGTTTCCTGTTTGCCCTCTCAGTTTAAGCAAACCTAAGAAATGTTCCATCTGCCACGCTGTGTTTGCCCCCCCCCCCCCATGCTTGGAATCTCTGCACACCAATAAAATTCAGTCGCTGCCACTATTAACTCACTCGAAAAAACACGGCCCTCGTGTCTCAATCCAAGCAGGATGTTCACCCTGGCCAGTAATCGCCGTTTATTTCCACGCTGACTTATTTGCTTCAGCTCAAATCGATTAATCAAAACAGCAGCACCAAAGTTACCAATAAATATTCTGAATAATTGTGGTGTACCCTCGTGTTTTTATTGAGAACTTACTAACAGACTCCCTTTTATCCAAAAAAAAAGCATCCCCATAAACGATACAGCGCCATCGTTAAAAACTGATGGACAGTGACATCACTATTGCGGGTTTTATTTGATTAGCTAATGAACACGGGCAGGTGATCAGTCATCAGACAGTATCACTAAACAAGATGTTCTCAGTCTGAAGAGCAATGGAATTCCCAACCCCTTAAATCGCACCGTGAGCACGAACTTGAATGGTAGCGCCCCACACACAGATCCAGATGCTTAAGCTAGTCCAGGAAGGAATCGGAAATATGGGAAATGCATGCTGATCATGTGCTGGCGGCTTTGATTGGGGGATGCAAAGCCCAGGGAAGGAAGAGATCTCCGGGAATGAATGCACAGATACACAGGGATTATTTCCTACTCTGTGTGTGTGTCTGAGTTTTTGGGGAGAGAGGATACTGAGGGGCGGGGGGGGGGGGGCTCCAGCAGCATGAATCAGCTGAAATAGCTCAAGACTGAATGAGGTCTCACCCGCATATTGTTTATCGCCTGCTTCTCTGTATAATTTCATTGTTTCGTTTCGCGTCGAAGTGAAAAGAGGCCTCATTTGAATGACGAAGGACGAAGCAAATTCAGAGAAGAGCCAGTTTCTAAGCACGCTGTGAACCGCCAACGCCTCTGAGTCTCAAGGTCGCCCCACGCAGAGCCCATCAAGGCCGACCCGCGACACCGAGAGCAGCTGGGAGATGTTAGCCAGTGGCCGTGGCCCCCAGGGTCAAGCCTGGGGTGTAAATCAGGAAGGGCCATTTTGAGGAGGAAGTTGGCAACCACATCAGCCTGCTCTCCCTTTGGGATTGAAACTAGTAACCCCCTGGGTCTGACTCCTTCAGCCACACGCAGGGAAAAGCCCTATGGCTTATGGGAGGGAATCCTTTCTACATTCTCATTATTTTTTTTAAGACCCTCTTCCAATACTAGCTCTCATTCTCTGTGTTAATCATGAAAGTGTTCTGCCAAAAAAATATTAAACAACTTGAAAAAGAAGAGGACGAAAAAAATTGACAGGGGATTTGAGCAGCCTGTTGTTTCCTACAGATCTGACGTGCAGAGGTGAACAGATGGCATCACTGAAGGAAATTAATCTGATTACAGGGCTTGCTGCAAAAGGGGCGGGAGCAATTCCTCACATGCAGACATGGGAAACATGACGGGTATCAGAAAAGGTGCCATCCATCCCAACTGGGAATAAAAAGCAAAATGGACTAGTTGGCAGTGTTAATATATGCTATATAAGGTTTCATATAGGTTAAATAATGGGTTACTTAATTTCAGGTGTGAAAAGGGTATCCAATCACCCAAAGCATCTGGAAGATTCAGCCTCCAATCTCCACACACACACACACACACACACACACGTTTGTATTCATATCTTTACAGGCACCATTCTTAATTTTATTAGCAAAACCCTAATCCCAACAATGACACCCTTAACTCCCCCCGGCCTAGCCTTAACCATAAGTCACCAAACAAAATATGTGTATATGTGGGGTCAAAAAAGGCCCCTCAAGAATGGATTTTTATCACATTGCCTATTTGGTCCCTACAATGTAATATATTAATATACACATGCCCACTTCCACCCCCCCCCCCTCACACACTTCTCTCTAAATGGAGCTCCCATCATCTCTCATTTTAATGAAATTAAGTATTGCTGGTACTTATTTTACAATGAGAAAAGCTTTTGAGGAGATTTCTCACGGCATCAGTTGTTTTGAGTCGTTATCGTGAGGGGAAACCTTTGGGGAGAATATTTACTCCAGTGTCCCCCCCGAAAAAACAAACTGAAAAGGACAGAAATATCAAACATGCACAGAACACACCTTCACAGCCGCCAAACACATTCCACACCCCACACCCCCAAATTTAATCCTTTTCCTCATTTCTGTTCGGTCAGAGAGGCTGAAGTGAGGGTAACAAAGATCCACCCCCCCACAACAAGCATTCCCCCCACCCCCCTGCTGCTCATGCACGCTTCCTTTTACATCCATTAGGCAACCTGTAGTGCTAGTTAGCTCCTGACACGCCATGCTGCTGAAATTACAGAATTACAAGGTGCTGTAGGCTGTGGAGGAGAAGGTGTCTGAAGAGGAGTGAGCTTCTGTAAGAGCACAGCAAACACCTCAGTCACCTTGAAAAGCTCCTTGCTCCAGGACAGGATTCATCTCTGCGTTCCTTCTTTTCAAATTTTCGGATGGATATGCCTTTCAGGAGCGTAACAGCTATCGCTTGGCACAAATACTAGAAGGAGATATGAAATATTATCTGGGGTTTACCGGAACATGAAAACTGCTGTGTGTGCTCGCGGAATGAGAGGGCAGGCACACTGACCTTGCGGGGGAAAAGCATGAGCAAATGGCACACTCTGCCGGGATATTAACCATCCCTCAAGCTACGTCAGTGTTTCTCAACCTGGTTTGGACCCCCAGATGGTCCATGTTTTTGCTCCTACTAGAAGCTGAGAGGGAGCAAAAATGAGGACCATTTGGGGTTCCCAAGGACTGGATTGAGCAACACTGATCTAAGCCACTATGAGTCCTATCGTATCAGATGGTCATGGACTCTTAATATTTCTGGCAAACACAGCGACCTGTGGAGGTAAAACAGGTTTATGCGTCATTTCTCATAATGCGGCAGGAATTGTCTTCACTAGTCGCATTGCATCCACGCAGTGCAAATGCAGAGATCGCAAAACTCCTGCGTGTCAAAACCCTTCAGCTGTGACTGCGTATGACAAAACTTTGAAGCCCTACGTTGGGTCCTCAGCTAAATAGATTTTACTGTTGGCATCATGGCCTCCGACCTGTGGACAGATTTTACCATTCCCACTGCCGCTCTCCCACGTGAAAGTCGTCGGTCAGAGTTCCCTGTTGTGCAGACATTGCCAGTAATTGAACATCACTGACAGCTAAATAGCAATTATTTCAGTATCAGTAACGAGGGTCACTGACCACAGATGCAGTTTTTTTTTTTGTTTACCCTTAATAGACTATTATGTCCTTATGGCTGTTCGGGCTGAGGTGGGTAATTCAGGTCGAGAGAGTAAAAGTCCAGACCGAGAGTTTGTTTCAACCAACCACTCTGTAGTCACAGTAGTCTGTGACTGTGACTATTTATGCTCAACTGGCTGGTTGAAACAAAATCTCGGTCTGGACTTTAACTCTCTGGACCTGCTTGTCTCCATTATCATGGGTGCAGAATGAACGCCCTTAACATTTATCTGGAATCTCTGACCTACACCCCCACCACCCACCCCCCTCCATTTTTTGCAACACTGCCCCCTAGAAACAAGGGGCTTGTCCTCAGATCCATCCATGCTGAGCAACACATAAACACATATACGTGCCCAGAAACACAGACGTGCACAGAGAGTCTGAAAATGCAAGCTTGCCAATCGTTTTCACTGGCTGTCTGTCGACAACTTGATTAAATCCATTCAACCGGGGATGAATTAGGTACACTGGGGGGCCGAACTGTAATGCCACAGCGGGCGCCTGGCACCAGGAAGCAGGCCAATCCCCCTGAGCTCGGGGCCCCGAGCCTCCCGACGGCTCCTGCCTGTCCTCGCCACATCCACCCGCAGCTCCTTGAGGCCAGTACTGCCATCGTTTCCTCTTTCTCCAATTCCTCCATTTATGGTCACTTTGAACCTGACAGCAGTACATTTGATTCTATAGGTTACTTTTATAGTAAATAAGCTCATTATCACTGATGTCATGGGCGTTAATATGATTTATCGTCCCCCGTTTGGTGTTTTCCTCTGTTAGGATGGGTGATTTAATGAGAACATTTCAGAGGCACAGTGGACGCCCCATACCCTGGCGACTGGAAACCCCCCCTCCCCAACCTGCTGACAATCCCTCCACCTAAAAGCCCCAGAACATGAGCAGCGGAGAACCAGCTGACTTTCACAGCACAGCCTATCCCCCTCCAGGAGGCACCGCACGGCTCACCCAGACACGGGCATGTAGGTACGGCGAATGTACCCTTCCTCATTTATTCCAACCCCACCCTCGTGTCGAGGCCAGCTATCGCTCAGCCCACCGCCCAAAAGATACACAAGAAGGGGGGGGCTCCTGCAGAGCCTATTTATAAACACCAGCGCGAGCGGAGGCGGCAATGTGCTGGATCGCGGCAGCAAAGGTCACAGGGCAAACAAAACCACAAGCAGCGGCATTTGAAGGCCCCTTGTTTTGGGATCCGATCTTACATGCTCATTAGTGAACGGGGAGAGAGAAGAACATTATGGAAGCCTTGGAGTACAGCCAGACATCCATCCCACCTGAAGTAACAAGACACTTTCTAGATTATTTCATGTTTTTTTTCCTGCAGGCTATATCACTTGAAATACAACATAAAAAGGTCTTCAATCACACCACGTGATTATTAGTCATACTTGTAAACACTAATACTCAGTGTTCAGGAAGTTACTCACAAAAGTAATCAATTACAGACAGAGGTGGGAAGTACAGGTCAAGAAAGTACAAATCCAGAGAAAAGTTTTGTTTCAACCAACCAGTTGAAATACTCTTTATATTCAACTGTTCGGTTGAAACAAAACCTTGGTCTTGATTTGCATTCTCTGGGCCTGTACTTTCCACCTCTGTAATGAAATACTTCTGCAGCTTCCCCAACACTGCTAATACTGAACGGGAAGTGTCCACCATGTCAAACCTAGCTGTGTCTCCTCGGACTGGCGATGTCTTGACCTATCAGGGGTGTAAGACATTAACTAAGAGAACGGAGAAATCAGCCAAGTTCACAACTGACCACCCCGACAGAATAAATCAGAAATGTCAGCTGAAACAATGGCGCATCTCTGAAGCCGAACGGGCCCCTGTAATGATGCTCAGACAGCCGGAATCAGCTGTGTAAATAGCAGAACCTCCCAAAGGCAAGTGTGTGTGTGTGTGGGGGGGGGGGGTGCACATTGCTGCCAAAACTTGGCAAACAAGCCAGTACGTTCTTTTTTTCCTGATAACCCCCCTCCCAAATCTGTCACAATTCAAACCATTTCCTACAAGGTGTGTGAGGGTCGACCATCTGGGGAGGGAGGGTGGCGGGGGGGGGGCGTAATCTTGCAACACACACTACACCAACATCAGCCACCGGGAGAACGCCTTTTCCCCAGGATGGGCTGGGGTGATTCAAGGGCCATTTTTTTTGTTTTTTTTTTTTTTTTTTTTTTTTTAGATGAGGGGCGTAAGAGGGGCCATAATTCACACAGATTGCTCTGTTGAATTCATTTGAGGGCCAATCAGCTTTCAGCTGGGACCAGATCCAATATGTTTCCACCCCCTTAAACACCCCTGTGTGTGGGATACAGGGGAAAGGAAGGTGTCACCTCCTGTCATTTTACCTGAACAGAACAAGCTTCTCCACCCCAAAATCAAACAATTAAAAGGACAAACGGCACAGAAATGATTTGCTTTTAGCCCGTCAGACACCCCAACTCCGCGGTGACGCCCCAACCCCGCCGTCAGACGCCCCAACCCTGCGGTGACGCCCCAACCCCGCCGTCAGACACCCCAACCCCACTGTGGCGCCCCAACTCCGCTGTGATGCCCCAGCCTGCTTGTTTACCACTTCTCTACTTGTTGCCACTCTCTGGTGTCATGACATAATTGCACATGAAATATGTTTCCAGAGGGCAGCAGAATGCCTCCACCTGACTGCGCCGGCCCCCGCTTTGATCTCACCAGCAAGCTGATACGTTTTCCCCTCTTTCTTTTTTCCCTCCTCTCCTTCTCACGCATGCAAACAATCCATTTTCTCTGGAGCGTGTTCATCTCTGAGTGTTGAGTCACAGACAGAAAAAAAGGGATGAGAATGAGGCACCAGGGCAATTTGTCTCAGCTTTGCCACAACCCATGGCGAAGGGGGGGGGGGGGCATCCAGCTATGGGCTGAGCAAAAGGGAGCATAGTGGGGGGAGTTGGGGTGTGTGGGACAACACAGGGTAAGGGGTGCTGCAGTCAGCACGAGATGACCAGCTATGGAGAGTAGCTCTCGGTACTGTGAGCACAGAGCAAAGCGCCTCAGCGGTTACGTGGCGTCTTGGCGTGTGCCGGCAGATCGAGGGCCACGGGTGTGTCTCTGCCCTGGTGACGACACTCCCTGTCCTGATACTGGCACCAACCAGCAGGAGCATAGAATTGACTGTCATGCAAATATCAGCTTAATGCTGCCTCGTTCTCACCCACCATAGACAGACGTCAACACAGCACCAGGCCTGGAACGATCTGGAATAGATGTGCACCTACTGGTAGCTAAGGCCAGGTGACTCAAGACAAATGAGGTCTGGATGTCCTGGAGACGTCCTGGACACGGAAAAAAGAACAGAAAAAAAACGTGAAATTCTGTCAGGGCTTCGGTAACACTACCATGTTATCATGCATAATTACCATTATTAACATTCTTCTCTGAAAGAAGGTGACTTTTTCCTTGCTGCTGGGAAGCAAACTCAAGTTTCGACAATGACACCACTGGGTGTCCTTCAACTACCCCCAACCCCTCCCACCCCCGGCAGAGGGCAGCCCGCAGGGCAGGTGGGAATATACCCTCATAAAGAGGTGCCCCCCCCTACCAACCCCCGCCATCTTGGGTAGGGTGAATCCAGGCAGAAACCCCTGGGGAAGACCCAGCATCTGGCCAGGCCTTTCCCAGGCAGGCTGCTCTGTGGGCGGGCTTTCCAGCGCGGCTCAGAGAGCGCTTGCAAACTGGCCATTTGAGACCCGGCATTTCCACTGGGCTCAGATCATCATCCAGCCGGGATTTTCCAAGCGAGTGGCTCCGGAACAGAGCACGAGTCTCCCCGGCGTCCCGGCACATGTGAAAATGCGCGAGGCTCCGCATTTCTGCGTCCGCTCGCCCGCCAAAAACAGAGATCACAGCGTCTCCTTCGGCCAATCGGTTCACAGAGACGACTGAGGGGTAAGAGTGCAAGGCACAGACGTTTGGCGGCCTCTCCTCAACACCAACTATGTGGCAAACCACCATGTGAAATAGTCTTATTGAGGGATGAAACAAGCTTAAAGGAACCTCAGCCTTCAAAATGCTCATTGTGACCATAACTTCCTCTGAGTGTGGCCAAATTCGGGAGGTCCGGAAGATCTAGCCAGAGCCAGTGAAGCCAATCCCAGCCAGCAGGTCACATCCCGAACCCAAGGTCTCTAGCACATTCCCCCCACTGTTCTGCCCCCTTCCTAAAGACCAGATACTCTCATCTGATTTCAGAGGTTACTGGGGATGTTTCCCATAATTCCCTCAATTCAACAATCAAGACAAGTCAGTCAAGCTGACGTCCAGGCGAATGAAGCCAGGGGATGGACAGCGAGGAGTGACAGGGCCCAGAGCGTGAGTAGCAGGGCCTGTTTCCACACACCTCATAATAATGGCACTTTTAAAGACGAATATAAAGCGAGACATTGTCCTATCGATTGAGGAAAAGATGGCTGCATTTACAACTGACCACAGATCAGACCAGCCAGTGTTAATGGGGATCCCTGCTGATCACCACTATCCCCTAATCCAGGAATGGGCAATTTTACCTTGTGAATGAGACCTACGAACTGGATCATTGTGGGTGCAGCCTTCTGCGCCAATGTGGATAACGGACTCATTGCTGGACTTTGTCTTGATCCTTAAGCAGACTTTACACCTCACTTGTCCACTCTTTTCTGTTTTCAATAGTGTTAGCATGCCGGGGGGGGGCAGCCAGTTGACCTTGGTCACCCAGAGGTTTTACTTCTCCTTACTTGGGAGTTTTTGGATTCTCTTCTCTGCTGTCTTCTAGCCTTCTTTAATTTCTTTCCTTCCTTTATCCCATTCTGTATTACGTTAAACATTGAGAGAGAGAGTTTCACAACGCATCCACATAAAGCGCCTTGGGACGACTCTGTTTTGAAAGGTGCTATACAAAAATAATCTGAACTGAACTGAGAACTCATATGTCCAGAAAGAGCCGTTGTGCATGCGGGCTTTCACTGCAACTACCTAACTAGAGGACTGATTGGCTCAAAAGTCCTCACACCTGGGTTTGAACAGCTGACCTACAGGTTATCCCAAAAACCTGCATATACACCGGCTCATTGCGGATGAGATTGACCACTCCTTGGTCAATGGGGAATTTTAAGACATTTTCGATACCTGCCAACTCATAATCCTGTTAACCTATATCGTGAAGAGCTCACCTTGTTTCCCATTTCAATTTATCCTTAATCTCTTGTCGTTTTTCCTTTTTAGAAGGCAAATGTTTACATTTGCACCAAATATCACATCCAGGCAACTCGATAATACCAGTCAAAGCCAGCACTGTTCCTGGTACATCATGTCTCTTTTTGACATGACGACCATGTGACCCATCCGGGACAGTATCCAATTTCACCTGCAGGAAACCCTCCTTATCATTATCAAGATCATACTGGTTTGTCACATAACAACCTCTGCCACCCCAGTCTTTCCTGGTTAGATATTCCTCATTTCAACATTCTGATAGAGATCTAAAGCAGGTGTGGCCTCGGCAGCACTGCACACGCTCAGCCCTCAGCATAGGATGGTTCACAGTGGTTTTTCCTCCAGAGCCCTGCTTTGAAAGCACTCTTTACAGTCAGGTTCCTGATAGCACCAATTCTGCCATATTGTCCATCCATCCATTATCTATAACCGCTCAACCTATTCAGGGTCGCAGGGGAGTCCGGATCTTATCCCCGAGGCTATGGGTGCAAGGCAGTCAACAACCCAGGATGGGGCGCCAACCCAACACACACACCATTCACACACACACACACACACACACACACACCATTCACTCACACATGTACACCTACGGGCAATTTGCTAACTCAAGTTAACCTCAGCATGTTTTTGGACTGTGAGGTGAAACCAGAGTTACCCCCACAACACAGAGAGAACATGCAAACTCCACACACATGGAACCACGGTGGAGACTGAAACCCCAGTCCCAAAGGTGTGAAGCAACAGCGCTAAGCACTAAGCTTCCATCAGCATCATTTATGAGGCCTGGTTCTGTACAGGGGTCCCTGAATTCATAAAATTATAAAATTTGGGTGGATGGGGGGGGGGACAAATTTTCCAGCTACACCCCTGACTGGGACGCCAAGTCCGTTCCTGTAACAAAGTCAGGGCTGCATCCAGCAGCCAGTGAGATCTCAGAGTTGTTGTAGCCTAATATGACCGTCACAAATGTCCATGAGACAGATTCAATGGGAGCAGTGCTCCTGACATTTACTGATAGTGCTGGAGAAGGACTAGGATCCACTATGGAAATGTATTATAACCTCATAAATATCATCATTCTCAGCACGCAATTACCACAATGTGACATTTATTACCTTGTAATTAAACAAGTAACTCCTGCTAAGTAATGTAATTTATTTTCATAAATAAAATCATTATTTATAGCCTTTAAATGAATGCTGTGGGAATTCACTTAAAGGAGGAGCCTGTTTAACAGGGCAGGGAGAGGAGCCCGTGAGGTGAGGTCACAAACAGGGGCCCCTGAAGCTTTGGGTGTACCTCTGTTTGGCAGAAGCGGGGCCGTCACTCCAGGCAGAGGAGCTTAACTGGGGAAAATTAAAAATAAAAAAACAACATTATCCATTTGAAGATTCCTGGCAAATGAGAGCTGCTTTGGTGCAGTTCCAAGGTTATGCTCATTGTCCTCAAGAAGAGACACTGAGGATGATTGTACACCAAGGCGTGATGAAGATCAACCCTTGGGAAAAGAATGCCTTCGTCGTTGACATACAGGTAGGAAGTACGACGAGATTCCAGTCTTCATGTACCTTGATCACCTATGAGACATACGTGCAGACACATACAGGTGAGAGCAAAGCTGGCGGCCTGGGCACAGTCAGCCATTTATGCAGTGACCCTGGTGCAATTGGGACAAACGTGTCTATAGCTAAATCTGGAGTCCAGCATCCCACATTGCAACATTGACAGCTACCATCAGTGATGGATCTTGGCATAACCAGGATGGGCAATCTGCCACCTCTGTGAAACTGGGGGAAGAAGAGCAGATGCTGGCAGTGAAGCTTGACCAAGGCACCACCAGTATCACATGGGTACCAAACCTCCTGCTCCAAAGGTACAGCAGGGAAGATGCACTGTAGCACTAGGATGTGAATTTGACACATTACGGCTCCCATCACACATGTACACCACATGACCACATGTACACCACATGACTACATGTACACCACATGACCACGTGTACACCACATGACCACATGTGTGTGCACTAGCATCCCATCTAGGCTGTTTCTTGGCACTGGCTCCAGGTGGACTGTGACACTGTACTCAATAAGTGGTTATAAAAAATGGGTGGATTCATTACTTATATAAATATATCCACATTCATAACGGTCCAAGATCGCTACCACCATTTAAACACAGTTCACTGACTGCTATTGCATTTATTAATATGAGCTTTACGTCACCCCTAAAAACTTGGACCTCGAGCAGCCATTATGTCTGTTGCCCCCTCCCCAGCCACGCTTAATCACCCAGTGATGTCAGCTTCCTACTGGACTCAACCACATTTGGTGTTCAATTAAGGGGCATGCATATTTCAGGCCTATAAATCAAGCCTGTTTATTTTCACTGTGCACCACCATTTTTTTTGAAGGAAATACTTTTTTCCCCCCACAAGTGGACACAAAGTAAACATTTTCTTTGAAAGGCTGAGCTTTGGTCCGCGTCCCAGAGTCAGAGTGACGGGTGCGCCAGCCCGGCCACTAATCTCCGTCCTTGCACTCACCATAAAAACCTCGTCCCATCCGAGGAAGGTTGGGGGGGGATTTTGGGGTCTTTCGCTAATTAAAATTTATTGCATGCAGAGGGGCCCAAGGTTTTCGTAGCTTAATAACAAAATATGGGAATCCAAAGTCGTCACCCACTGTCCCCAGTTGCCCTGAGATACACCTCAATCCCGGCAGGAATTGCACTGCTTATGGGTTCTCAGGTTAGGAGAAATACTTCATTACTTATTTGCACAAAACGTCTGGCCTTGACGTTTGTCGTTTTTGCAGCGGTTTCACGTCTGTAATATGTCCATCTGTTTGCCTCACTCTGTAACTCACTCACCAACGCCATTAGGAGAAACTTTGATACCGGGGTGACAGAACTAAATGAATATAAGGTCTATTTAATGGGGAGATGAATGAAGACAAATTACATGTCCCCACTAGTTCCTATACCCCTGCTTAGGGCATTTTCCATGTTTTACCTTGGGGGTGGGAGGGGATAACATTAGCGGTGGCACAGGGGCAATTAAATATGTTAACTAAATATTTTGGGCATAAATTGCATACATATGCCAATAAACTGTAGCTTTCATCAACTCAGCGACGAAATTCGTCATAGTTCTTTGGTCTGGGACGGGATTCACAGATCTCACTGGGTGCCGTGCTAATCCAGGGTGGGGGTACAGTCCGATGAACAGAAGACAACCCCCCCCCCCCAGAACTTCGTGCAGGGAGCTGGGACGGAGCAAAAACATGGACTATCTGGGGACCCCGAAGACTGGGCTGAGAAACAGTCTAGGGCCTCGGCGTGAACCGAAACAAACGAGGTGAAAATGATCTGAATACCGATCAGGCAGCTGGCTGATGCTGGAAGACAATTAGAATGACATGACCAATGAGAGGAAGCGGCTTCCCCAGCAGACGTGCCAATGACTTGCTGCACATAGCATAAAAAAGGGGACCAATACTTTCAAATCAATGAGGTAATACAAATGTGCAGAGCCACACTGAGTGGCGAGCGAGAGCCCTGCCCCTGAGTTATGGGCGTGGGGACAGGCCAGTGCATTTCTGTTTACTTCGCAACAAGGGGGAAGGTCTGGAGCGGATTAATTCAAAGCGACGGCAGCATTTGGAAACAATCAATCGAAGTGTCATGGAAAAACCACGACGTCATGAGCTGCATGGGATTCAGACACCCTGCCAGTGTCAATATTTTCGCTGAGGCATTTTCAGAGCCTCTCGCTATGCCATCACACGGCACGGGTCTTTTTCACACGGTGCGGACCCCCCCCAAAACACCGCAGCATGGCGCAGGTCTTCACACAGTTTGGACTCCCCTCAGCCCCCACCACCATGATGCCTCCCCAGCCACTTTCATCAGGGGACGGTAAGTCTCCCACATGACCGCGAGGAAGCTGCCCCTCACCCGGGATAAACCACATAGTATAAAAATAGAACCCCCCACCCCCAGCCAGCCTCATTTTACACATCGTAAATTTCGCAGGCCGACTTCAAGCATGCTTGGGAACTGCTACCCCCCCCCCCCCCCCCAGGACCAACCGCACTGTCACCTTTGCTGATGTCATCGTGTCACTGAGGCCAGCCTCTGCTGCCTGAAGGCTATTGGACAAGAGGGGGGGGTGCAGAAAAACAGATACGTTGAGGGCCGTGTGATGGGGAGGGGGGATAATTTTAGCCATAGAGCTCATGGGGAGTTTGTTTGACATTTCATGGCCCATTTCACATACAGATGCCCCGGCAGGAGAGCTCAGTGTCAGACAATTTCCATCTCTGTTACAGTCAGGAAAGTAGAGACCCCTGATCACCAGGGCTCGTTTTAGGGAGAATATATCCCCCACCCCACTCGATTTGCAAGGGTACATTCAGGACCATCTATTCAATTAACACTAGAGAGCACATGCAGAGGTCCTGCCCACCCAGAGGTAAACGCAGACTTATCATTGGCTGTGACACAGAGAAAAGGCAAATGGGATGGTAGGAGACACGTCATTTCAAAGGCGGTGGCCAATAGCTGGCCTCGGGTGTTGCTGATCTCGTCTCAGGCCATTTCGGGGCAGGCTTGACGAAGATTGCTCTCTCTGTCGCCGATTCTCCCTCCGGCAGCCTGCGTGTGTGTGTGTGTGTGTGTGTGTGTGTGTGCGCGCAGAAAGCAGCAGAGACTGGTGGTTTCCCATACCGCTCCCCTAAACATAACCCTTTACGCCCAGTGTACACAGACAGCGCTTATCTTGATGAATGGAGCCTATTCCCATGGATGGACGCTCATCTCCGGGGACATAGCGTGTCATTTCTGTCTTTCCCCACCCCCCCTCCC
>JAABNX020000070.1:5642659-5654337 GCA_015163995.2 Mormyrus lacerda | reverse complement strand
CCCCCCCCCCCCCCCCCCCCCCCCCCCCCCCCCCCCCCCCCCCCCCCCCCCCCCCCCCCCCCCCCCCCCCAGGCAGACAGAGCCCATGAGCCGTACCTCAGCTGAGGGGGCGGGGGGGCGGGCAGACAGATCAAACATTTGCATTGGATGGATACTGTGCTGCCATGTAAACAATTTCTGATAGAAGCAGCCGTCCTGCTTCCTGGACAATAAAAGGGAAAGGCTGGGCGCTGATACGGCCCCCACCTGATGGAAGGGGAATCCGGAGGGCCAGCCAGGGTGGGGCAAACACTGCGGTGAATGAATCCTTTATCATGTGTTAGAAAGTTTGATTTGGGCATGGCCTTCACCAGAGATTGGCTGGGGGCAGACAGGAAGTTGAGCTAAGGACCGGGGGTCTGAAGTAAAGGAAGCGCCACACACACACACACACACAGGTTTGTATTCATACCTTCATGGGGACCATCCATTTATTTCTATGGGGAAGAAAACAATACAAGACTTTTGGCATTTTTATTTTTTTTGACTGAAGTCACAGATGTTTATAGAATTAAATTTCCCCTTAAGGGGACTGGAAAAATGGTCCTCACAATGTCAAACACACACACACACACACACACACACAAAATCTCATCCCTGGTCAGTTTGACAGGCAGCTTCTGGCAAATTCTGAAAGGTCGTGTAATTTCACGTCTACTGGACGCCCAGCACGGCCACCCCCCCCCCCACCCCGAGGTTGAAAAATCTTTCCTCAATTAACCCTAATTACACAGAGGACAGACATTGGAGCACGGAGAGTAATGCGAGACGCCTCTGGTCAAAGCACGAAGAGAGCAGACAGTATGTCCGCAAAGCCTTTCAAGTCCGACTCCTGTGGGTAGGAATCGCTGAGCTGGCGAATGCTATGAAAAAACCTTAACTTTGCGCTGAATCGCATCGTCGGTTCACCCAGAGAGCTCTTCATCCCTGTTCTCCAGTTAGCTCCACAGTAAACATCACCACCACTAACATAAACAAACCTTTTAGTCACATAAAAATTTTACATTTAAGAATGTCCACTTAAACTAATAGGCATCTCTCAAGCTATATGTAACGCAGCAAAAAATATGCCCAAATATATGCTAATTCATCACCCACAGGTTTAGAATTCACCAGTCAGTCACAGCTCTGTGTGAATCTTGTCCAATTTACTCTGCTGCCTGGATGCAAAGTTTATCCTTAACGACAGCACCTGCAGAATTTCTGTTTTGTTACTTTCCACTAACAGTTAACGGACCCAGCAGAAGTGTGTAAAACCCAAGTCCCGCCACTTAGCACCCTCCTTCCAACAAACGGCCCCGACAGAAAACAACTGGAAACTGCTGTAAATACTGTGACTGGAAAATATTTAGGTGAGCGGCAAAGTCTTTGCTGCGAAACAATGGCAGACATTTAACCGTCCTCCCAGTGACCGCAGTCAAAGGCCTTGTCATCACAGAGTAAACAGTAACATTGATGTTGTGCCAAGGGCATCTTTTATGGAGAGATGGGGGATGAAGTGGGGGGGGGTGGATGCCCAGATCCAGTTGGGAGATTAGAAGACACAAACTTTCACTGCTGCTCACAGTCGGGGCAGCAGAGGTGACCAGTGACACAAAGAGACTTATTTATGCGATTTTTTGTGAAGCTGCTTCTACTGGAACAGACAGCCAATCATCCAAAAAACAGGAGGGAAACATACAACCAAACCCAAGCCAAGCAGGGGCCTGAATCACAAAGCAGGATTTCTTGCTTAGCCGGATAACTTGTCAGATTTAAGGCAGTCTGGCCTAAACGCAAGTGACCAAAAAAAAGATCATTTGAATGGGGGTAGCTTAAATCTGACAAGTTATCCAGCTAAGCAAAAAAATCTAACTTTGTGATACAGGCCCCTGCAAGTGTCCGAGTAATGGAAAAAAAAAATATTTACAAAGCAGGACCGAGAAAATCATTTTGAAAAGACTGTGGCAACCACCACCTTGGAACTGTACTGGACAAGTGGACAGTGGATGCATGGATGGAGGCCTCCTTTCGAATGGAAGGCCAGACATTGCACACACAAAAACACACACACACACAAATACAAAACCAGAGCCAGACACGGTGTTTCTCATTTAATCAATGAGAAACTGGCATACAGAGTTAAGATACCAAAGGAAGGTTTTAAGATTACACTTTGATCTGATAAACCCCCGCCAAGAACTCACCACAAAGGTCAAATTTTTCACCACACTACAAATGAATTAATATTTGGGATCAATTCAGATGAGTCTCACTTGAGTGCAGAGTGTAGCAGTGTAGTTGAATGTAAATGACACAGCCAATGAGAACAGCAGAGGGAAGTAACATGCAATACCCAGACAAGAAATGTTAGTGCGCTGGCATATCCGACGGAGCAACGGTGTTCTAAACGTTCCTTTGGACGTGACCACCAGGGGGCAGTACAGAAGATGGGGTAAATCTCACGGAAATATCCCGTCAAACGTTTGACCACATCACTTATTTGCGAAAAAACAAACAAATATACAACAAATTGCATATTCACCAGTAACAAACCTCAAAAAAAGCCAATGAAAACTTATACAATGCACTAATTTATGCACAGACTGTAAAAAGTGGCATAAACCTGCTTCAGTACTACGAGGAATGCCACTGTGGCACTTATTTTATTTTTTAAAACATGTAAAGTCACAGTACATAGAGTTTAATGTTTAAGAAAATTTTTGTAAATACAATTACTCCATTAAGTATGTACATTTGTTACACGCAATAAAATCACGTTTTGACAACACGAATCTTTCATTAGAATTTTACATTGGACAAACGATTTTATTATGTGATTTAAACCCAAATATTTCATGAATTAAACGTGTTTAGAGGAGAAACATAGAATAATGAGTTAAGATATAGGAACAGCATATTTGCAAATTCAACAATCGGACCTTTTGCCCTTTTCAGTATATACTATACCGACAACTGCAGGTCTTCAAAGCAAAGCCTGGTGCTTTGAATGCTGTGTGACAGACACCGCATGTCGATTTCAAACCTGGGGATTAAATGGTATTCAAGAGCTTGTGCTAGAAATATAAGATGATCGAGATTTTCCTTTTTTGAGTCCCTTGTTGGTAAGGTAGAAAATAAAGGGAAGCTTTATTTTCACATCCCCTAATCATTTGGGGTATTCTCTGTCTGCGAAACCGAATAACGAAACCCCACCCCTTCCACCTCTCCCCCGAGTCCTTCTTTCATTTAAAGCGAATTCCGACCAATTATTACAGCAACACTCTCAAGCGCCCGTGGAGAAGTGCAGCTGCCCTAATTTGATAATAAGGACGGCCGGCTTTGTTCCTGGGGGTCTCTATTTCATGGTGAATACGGCTCCCTTTTTCCCCCACTTCCTTTCAAACTCACATCAGGGACAACGAGTGACCCTTGAAAGAAACCAACTAAGATAAATGGACCGTTCGCTCCAAGCCCTTCTGCCACTTTTCAGTTTCAATTTGTAGCATTTATTTAACTGAAGTTGTCCTCACCACCTGGCGACTCAAAACTAAAAAAATACTGCTTGCCGCACTTCCTTGGCGATAGAGAGATGTTTATTTAGGGCGGCTGAGAAATGCCTATATATTTGAGGATCTGATAATCTGAGTAAATCCTATTCTTTTCTAGAGCAATGCAAACAATCCCCTTGCCAACAAAAGTCTCGCTGGACACCTAAATCTTGTAGTAAAATTACACTTTAAATAAAAATAAAACAAAAAAAATCCATGTCTTGCAAGTACTTAAGTCACATTTATACACAAGCAATAGGCCTACTTAATCAATTTTAAGAGTGCAGAAATGCACATTACCTTTTGCCTTGCGTGAATAATTTTTAGTGCTCTTAGACAATCACGGGGTACTGGGAAGACTTCGTTTTAAAGTATTATAGGCTAATTACTGTAGCTCACATATGAATATGCCATCAAATACCGTCACAACCAAAGATTTATAAATTACGTACAAGTGCAAGTAATTAAATTTAATCATTGTTGGTGTCTCTAATCAGTGCATCCGTGTCATCTACTCGTACACATATAGATCTAATTACTTGGCACATCGTATCCAAATATTAATTCATATCTATGGAACACCAATGGCTTAAATGTAATATGCTAGTAACTGGTTTATGTCAATGTTTTATTACTTGGACTGCAGAGCCTAATCAAACCTTTACATTTTTTTTTGTCCCTGATAGTATTACTGTCACATATTGTTTGCGATTATTAAACTGCATTGCATGAGCTGGGGAAGAACCTAGTGCAATTGTATATTAAATAGTCTTATGGAAGAAACATGTTTAACTTGTCAAAAGTATTTAAACCCATTTGCCAAAGAATTTACCCTAAAGCGGATAAGTGGAAAACATACACGTAGGTTAACGGTCACGGGGCAAGACGCCCGGGATAGAGTCCACAGTAATGAATCATAATGAACGTTTCAGGCGCATTCGCAATTTCACGGTCTTCCGTTCTCGACAAGCTCGTCCAGTGTCCGCACTGAAAGGCGAGGGGGTTCGGGAGGCGGGGCTCTGATCGGAGCGCCGCCTCTACTCATGAATATTAACGAGACGCGCGCGTTACCGCCCCCCGCTCCCTGAACTTGCTGTATAGATGGAACAGCCAGTCGCTCGCAGAAGGTGCTTTCTTAGAGCGTCTCTATTATTGTTTCGCAGCTGATTAGGAAAGAACAATAAAAAACAGTGGTGATAATTGCACCCGCAAATAATAATACAACCACGAGAAAAGGAGGCAGGGTACTTTGGGTACTTTTGCATTTGAAATCTCTGATCTTTTCAAGAAGTGTTTTTCTCCACCCGTGCATGTTCAGATCGGAGGAGTATATTAGAGCCGTGAGTCGGCCAGACTTCTAGTTACAAAGCGAGCGGCAAAACCAAAAAGGAGGCATGATTTTAAGACGGAGTTCGGTTTTTGCTACTTTTTCCGTACATGCATTTTTGCTTTGCCTATGGACACAGGTAGCTATGTGGATCTTTTTAATACGAATGATCTCTTGTGTAAAAAAAAGGATTCTTACGTGTTTTTTGGTCTCATACTGGAGAACATCAGATGAAAATGAGTAATTTATAACTTAGACTGTACCTGATTGATGGCGTTGTTTATTTTTTGTACAGTGGTGTCTCTAATTTTTTGCAATTTAAGTGCGAAGAAAATGTTAATAGTTTTCCATTGATCTACCGGAAAGCCTGTTCCAAAGGACAGTTCTCAGCAAGCTGGACTCGCTTGACAATTACACATTGCTGGCCAGTTATTAGTCACAGCTCATACCGGGTGTTTTATTCAAGTTTGCAACTGAGATTTTTTACTTTGTTTTGTCGCTTGTCACTGTTAATTGCTTTTCTTTATAACAGGTGTCGGACGCATCGGGACATTTCGAGTTGCAGATCCTCTCTATGCAGAACGTGAACGGGAAGCTGCTGAGCGGGCGGTGCTGCGACGGCGTTCGGAGTGCGTCGGATCGGAGGTGCACCAGGGACGAGTGTGACACGTACTTTAAAGTGTGCCTCAAGGAATACCAGTCCAGGGTTGTAACGGCCGGGCCTTGCAGCTTCGGTACTGGATCTACGCCTGTCATCGGAGGGAATACATTTTCTTTGAAGAACACTATGAGGAAAGAGAGATCTAGGATTGTATTGCCTTTCAGTTTTGCGTGGCCGGTAAGTGGGATGTCTCGCGTATAGTCCACACGCATTTGAAGCTTCGTTGAAATTTCTGTGTGTTTTACACAATAATGGAATTTTAACAGACAGATAAGCGAGTCCACGTGGTAGTTCATGCCGAGTTGTTCATAAGCATCGGACCATCCGAGGGTTTGGAAGCGGCTTTTCAGTGTCATGTGGTTAAATATGCTAAACAAATTTGCAAGCTAGATCCTCTCAGCTTGACTTCCACGTCGCTGTCAAGTTGTTTCTGCGCTGTTTTGGCAAGACTCTGTTCCAGAAGTCCGTGGAGCAAGTTATGAACCACTTTCACGATCGCTGCCTTACAGTATAATAGCCTATATATTTTTATATCCGCGCCAGTCATTGCAATCACAAGAAGGGTTTTGCATGTCCATTATACATTTATCCCCGTCCTTGCCGTTCAAAGCTCCATAGCCAAATGTCACATAATACTGTAAATATTTTCTTTCCTTCTTGAACAGTTGTGCGACATAACAAAAGCATTTGATTGAGCCACTCTCATTCCTCGTTGTTTAGATTACATTTTCTTAATGATTTTTTCCCGGCTTCCTAACTGTTAATATTGTCAAACGAGTACGAGCTGGTGTTGTCTCAGACTTTGCGGTGGTGTGTAGTACTTCAGAGCGGAGGAACGGGCAGAGAATGGGGGTCAAGTAACTGGTGTTCTCGGCCAAATACCACAGCGGCCAGCGGCCAAATCCGTGTCTCCCAGCACTGCATTATGAACATTCTATCTAGATTTATCCCCTTTGTAACTCCATGCATTATCCATCCATGCAGTATTGGTAGTTTATTAAAGGGGACGTTTTCTTTGTTTTGAACACAGTAGTATTGACGGTCCTTTTTTAATTTTCTTATCTCGCAAGAATAAAGTGTTAGTGTGTACGTATGCCCGCACAATAAAGGGGTATTTATGCTACATCTTAAATGCCAAGCAGTAGGTTTTTAAAGGGGGCGCATAAAATAATCTGGAGAAGTATATACAACTCACCTGCAGAGGACGGGTAATATTGTCGTCTGTGTATGCTACACGAAGGAAACAATTTACTTGCCTAAGAAAGTGTTGAATATTTAGTGATCATCACTGTGAATGCCTAGAAATGCTCTCTATTTTAAGCGTGTAGACGGTCACAAACACGCAGGATTTTAAAGCGAGGTTTTAAAGTGAGGTTGGGTTTTGGAGCAGGACTGAGGTTAATGTTTTACGATATTTCTGCAGGCTTGACCCCGATCTGCCTGCCAGTCCGTTTGCCAGTGAAATTGTATTCGGGGATGTTTTCTTTTGCTCCCTATCAAAGGTATCAGACACCGAGGGAGTCGTTTCAAAACGACCGTAATGGAGGCAATAAAACACCTGGCTTATCTGATCGCTGTAGTTAACATACGGTGCCGCTGAGAATCACACAAACCTGCACTTTGCATCTATAACTTTCTGTCCGATTCGATGGCAAAAAGTCAGCAAAACACAGCCCTGAACTCGCAGCTGGCCCCAATCCCTGTTCTGTCCTTACATTAACCTTAACCACACGGCCGCAGCCGTGAAGTAAAAATAGACTATTGAATTTGTCGTCACAACTTTATGTCGGTGTCAAACTCATTTGTAATGTTATATACGTACTTAGACCCCCACATACGCCTACCCCCTCTTTTCAACCACATAAGTTCTCATGGTTTATGAATTTCTAATATTGTGGTTTAAATTAAAGGTCCCTATTATATTTATTGAAAGGCTGCACTTAAACAGGCATTTATGTTCGGGATTATTAATTAATTTACCATTGCAGCCATCGAAGGGATTAACTAATGAAAAGCAAGATTCCTGGCAGTGGTGTCATGTACTGTACGTATCTCTAGTAACTAGTTTTAAAATTATTTAATTACCCACCATCACCACCGCATATTTGCGCCAACAGTTGTTCGTCAAAAAGACAAGGTTAATCAGATGCTGTCATCTCGCATACTTGCCTTTTAATGTGTTTCCCATGCAGACATTTCAGCGCAAAGCACGCCGTTAAAAGTGTGCCGTTCCGAAAGCGAAAGCAGCCGCTCTCACTGGGAAACGGAGACGGCAGCTGGACTAACTTTGACGGTTCAAAAGAGCACTTTCCAGGAAGAAGTGAAAGTTTTCTTCTGCCGTATTAAATTCGGGCGCTTGGGCTCGCTTCACATTTGGAGATACCAGCCAGTAAATGGGGTAATACTATAAGATTCTATTTGTTGTGTAATGGCCCAGCAGAAGGATAGAATACACCTGAAATGAACGTTTCTGTGAGGGTTTTTGGGTGCTGGTTGGCAAAGTGGAATGTTGCTGGGAGACACTGGCAGTGTCTTGACAGTGAGACCTGGGGTCTCTGTTTAGTGAGACATGCAACAGTGCAATGAGGTTAGAGCTTTTATGTGAGATATTTCTACATGTATATATGTAAATATATACTCATGTAGACGTTGGGTGTATACTACTTAGCTGTGGCATTAAACTGATGTTTCGGTCTAATGTTGGTGATCAGCATTAAATGGTCTCTTTAAATGATTTTGCCTGATGAGATGTTTTGATCTCATTGTAGGTTATGCCAATACACCTTCACTACTGCTGTTTCTGCACAGATGTCTCTGTGCCACCTAGTTTTATCAAACAGCAGCTATTCCTATTTCAGGGTTGGGAACTTTATGCTACTGTGGCCTGTGTGTCACCTAGAGGATTCTGGGTAAAATGTATTCCCCCCCGCGTTGCACTGCAGGAAAGATGATTGACTGTTGAGGCAGGCGTGTGGTTGGCTATCGGTTCATCAAAGGTCACGGCAACCCTCTCAGTCCTGCTGGGATCTCCAGGCAGAAAGCCTTCTTGTTCAAGGGCGGTCTTTGTGAAGGAGCACGCCTGACCGGACCTGAGGCATTCTTCTCTCCCTGAGCTGGTCTCCCGTAGCACCTATTGTATCTCATGGGGCAGGTAGATGTTACGAGGTGAGGGGTCCATTACAATGCCAATTCCCGCACGGATAACCCCCCCCCCTTGTGGTGTTGCCCGGCAGCACGTGTGAGCTGGGGAGGTGGACTGGGGGGTTTGGGGTAGGTTTTGGCTCTGTGCTGCCAGATTTTTTGAAAGCGGCCACCCAGACAGGGGCACCATTAACCAGGAACAAAGGCAAGCCCAGACCGGCTGAGGCCAGGATTATGGTGCATAATGAGGCTGTCCAACAATAATGCCTGAGCAGACAGGGCAACAGGAAGTGCCAGTGGACTCAGCAGAAATGGACTCAGAGACAAACCGGTCCTACTCCACTCAGGACCAGGTTGTGTGTTAGGGTCACAGTCTCCCCAGTTAGCTGCACAGACCAGTGCTTCTCCAGTGTCCTCTGTTAAACTGGAATGACAGCGGGTGGTGGACAGTCAGGGAACTTCACCTGCTGGAGGCACAGGGGTCTTACGCAGTAAAAGTGACATGTTGGTTCCTTGTGACGGCCTGGGATGTTTGCAGTTAAGCCCGAATTGAAACAGGAAAGAGGTTGTTATGGAACAAGTTTAATTGTTTTATGTGTGGATTTTCAAAAAGCAACATTTGTTGCTGCAGCAGACTGGAAGGGCATCCTACCTCTAGCTTGACACGCTGGGGTTCATTCTGGACGACACAGATGTTCTGGATTTAAGTGGACAGTCTGAGATCTTTAGTTAACAAAATCAATTTGGGGGGGGGATATTCTACTTTCCCCTAAGGGCCTGAGATGCGTGAAATGTTCGTAAATAGAGTTTTACGCACTTTGCCACAAAACTCCTGGGGTTTACTGAGATTGGGGCATCTTAGTGGTCCGCCAGGGGTAGACAGATGAGTGTCCAGAGGTCTGTTATCGTAACGGCCCCCCTCCCCACCCCCCCTCATTGGGAAGTCTGAGACAGACTGTATGAGCTAGCTGCTCTAATCTCATCCCAGGTTTCCACAGACGCCTCGCGGCAAATGGGGCTGGACCTCCCGTTCCTCTGAAGGCAAAGGTCACTGGGGGCGCAGCCCACAGCAGGGGGGGGGACTCAGCTCTTCCTGTTAGAGATCAGGTATTCAGGTGGATGGAGCCTCGTTGGGGGAGGGGCCTTTAAGGGCCTTTCTGTGTGCTGTGGTGTAATAATTCTGTATGCATCGCTTGCGTTTTATGAAGGCAGAAAGAATGTGTGTAAAAATGCCTGTTTTACTGTGGGCACTCCGTTAGGATGAGTGAAACATCAAGCCTTCGAATGCTCTAGCTCTGAGGCGGTTATAAGACAAAAGCGCATATGTTAAAAAATATGGTCTGTCCCCCATTCTGGTGGGGGTAAGAGGGCATTCTCCAGAGTTCACTGGGAGCAGTAGAAGCCCTTGTTAGCCTCTGTTAGAGATGCTCGGGCTTGGATTGGCAAACGTTCAAACAACTGACGGCTTCAGCAGAAGCCTGGGAAAAGTGAACCTGGCAGGTGAAAGGTCATCGTCACTGATAACCAGATCGTGAATTACGGGGTGAGATTAATTGGATCAAGCCGCAAGCTCAGCCCTAACAGTCTTTTTTTAAACAGGAATCCTGTTTGAGAGGCAAGAATAAACAAATGCTCGGTGAGACGCGGCATGCGCCGACCCGGGGGAGGACGAGAGAACCAGCCGCCCTCCCCAGGTGTGAGCCGTGCGGGCTGCCTCTCCGGACACAGGCCCCGCTGCCGGCCGTGTTCGGGCTTGTCCAATGAGCTCGCTCTCATTTGCAGCCCTTTCCCACAGTTACCGGTGAGGGGAAACCATGCCGTCCTCGGGGGTGTCGGGCGTGTGTCCGGGCTGCTTTCCAGCTCAGGAAGTGGGGGCCCGGGAAGATGTGCAGGAGAGGTAGGAACGCCAGCAGGGAGAGACGCAATGACAGCTGGGATTTGTTTATCTTCTCCAAAACTTTATTGTACTGGAGAAGCAAAGATAGGTACATTGGAGGTTTTCCCTCTAAGGATTACATGTTTGGGCATTCCCAATTTCTGGTATTTGACAGTTGGGAGTGATTTGGGTCTCTTAAGATAATTTTAACCAGAAACTTGGGATCAGGATCAGTCTGGATCAAATGTGGCTCCTCCACTGCGTATTCTGGAGAATTCTGTCGCTAGTGGGGTCAGTGTAAATGTGACAAGTAGGTGGGCTGAAATTGCCCAGGGCAGAGCTCGACACACACCAAAAGCACGACCCCCCCCCCACCATGCAGACCATCCCCCCCACTTTACCTGTCACCTGATACTGGTGAGAGCCTCGGCGGCCTGAGGAGGGACAAAGCGTTTCTAAGAGGACAGGAGATAAAGAGCGCCCCCAGTGGCCTGATCTATCATGGCACTCACTCAGTGCACATGAATGCATATATTTTTACTCATTTAGCAAACGCTTTTATACAAAGCAATTTGCATTTTTTTTTTTTTGTTTTTTGAGAAAGCAGGACCAGACAGTCCCTGCGGGTGAAGCACCTTGCTCAAGGGCCCAACGGTGAAATTATTTGGTGAAATCATTTGTTTTCACACACCTACACACTGTCACATTCCTCACACACAAAGACACACGCATGTGCTCACAGCTGCATTAGCCGGAGAGCTAATTAATGATTCTTAATCCCTTTCCAACATAACTGACAAACAGACTGACAGCAAAGAAAACATTTTGACATCATTTTGTTATTTGTCCGCATGGCATTTTGCTTCTCAGGATTCAGTCTCCGGGGACATTTCCTTAAAAGATCTCCTCCCCCCAGCAATGTGCCAAAATCGATAGTCATGGTGCCAAAAAAACAGCCGTTATCAAACCTTTCAGTTTTCCCTGGCACCCGAGTGCGGGAAGGTGAGCAGGGCTGTGGGAAGATAGGAATCCTGGAAGCCCAAGACAATGACAGGAGTTACCTTCATGGTAAACATCTGCTCTACTGCCTGCTGGGAGGGGACT
>JAABNX020000070.1:5612943-5630195 GCA_015163995.2 Mormyrus lacerda | reverse complement strand
AAAGGTGGGGTTTCCCCCCCCCCCCCCCCCCCCCATGCGTCAGTGACACACATCCAGCACGTCTTCCCCATCCTAGCCACACTGGGTCCAAATTCCAGAAATCATACTGTGTCTACCGTTGCTGGATTTAATTTCTACCCCCCCCAGATCTGAATTACTGCGGCACCCACCAGCCCTGTCTGAATGGGGGCACGTGCAGCAACACGGGGCCGGACAAATACCAGTGCTCCTGCCGTGAAGGCTACTCCGGGGTCAACTGTGAGAGGGGTATGTACCTCCGCCTGCGGGACACTGCTGCATCCTGTTTGTCCCCCCCAGGTGCGAGACTGTAGGTGTGTGTGCATGTGCTGCCCTCTCAGAGCATCTTTACACCCTGTTTTTCCACACCTTTAACATCTGTGCAATATTTTACAGAATCGTACTATGATCATAAATCCCATTCCAACTGGTCAATTATTGAGTGTTCGTGTTCATAAAATGTTAAGAATCAGACCCGGTTTATGACACTCACTCAGGCAGGCAAGATTCCACTGTTAGAGGGCATATCGGTCAGGCAGAGTCGTCCCTGCGAGACGAGGACCTCATTGAGAACCGCTGAGGGCAAAGCTCTAAAGTCACTAACTCACCTGACCCCTAATGAGCTTAATTGGCCAAATGGCCTCCTCTTGTTTGTTAGTTTCTTACGTTGGTCACTGACTCACTACTGACATGCGGAATTCCCTATAAAAGGGGCGATCCCCATGTGACACACCAAGCTTACCGCTGGGGTGTCAGAGAAGGTAGCACTCTGTGTGGAGCATGCAGAGGACTTGACCCCACACCAGCAACATACCCCGGGACCAGTTGATGGCCTGTCACAGGAATGCAGATGATGCATGGGATTTCCTGCAGGAAAATGAGAAGATGGGATATGTATCCTGGGGGGGGGGGTACTATTTATTACCTCCCACCACCTACTCTGTTGCTTAGGTTACCTTGACATGAGGACGGGAGGTGGGGGGTCTGTACCATTGCGAGCCAAATCACTAGTGCAGGGGTCAGGGGGGTTCCTGCTGGGCGTAGGACTGAAGGTATGATCCTGATCTCCTTGTACTCTCCCCTGCACTCATACACAGCGGAGCACGCCTGTCTGTCCAGCCCCTGTGCCAATGGCAGCACCTGCCAGGAGACCAGCTCCGGGTTCGAGTGCCAGTGCACACCTGGTTGGAAAGGTGCCACCTGCACCATTGGTAAGAGCCCAGTCTTACCAGTAATTACATAACTTGCCATTTGAATTTCTTTTTCCTCAAGAGCTCAGTTCCTTCACCGCCACGCCCCCTGCTGTTGAGTTACCTGGAATACTTTGGCTCCTCCTTTCAGATGTGGATGAGTGCGATCCAAACCCTTGCAGTCATGGTGGCACCTGTCAGGACCTGGTCAACGGGTTCAAGTGTACCTGCCCTCCGCAGTGGACCGGGAAGACCTGTCGGATTGGTGAGCTCCCCCTCCTCTCCCCCCGTCAGCTCCAGTCAGCCAGAATGCTGCGTCAGGAGGGTGGTGGCGGTGGTGGGGGGGAGCAGGAACCCCTCCTCACTCAGCAAACCCACAGCAGTGCTATAGCGGAGAGGCCCTGAATCTGACCCCCCCCCACACACACACACACACTGAAATCTCCTAAACCAGGAACCTGCACCCTCAGTCTGTAGCAGTGAGGTGTTTTCGTCTCTCCTTCTCTGTGTGCGTTCACCCCAAAGAGCAAGCTTTTCCCCCAAGGAACAGGCCCCACGTTCAAGCCATGCCTCAGCCCCTTCCTATCCTCTGCTGACATCTGCCCCCGTGTTTCCTCCACCCCCCACTCCCACCCACAAAAAGACGCCAACGAATGCGAAAACCGGCCCTGTGTTAACGCCAACTCCTGCCGCAACCTGATTGGAGGATACTTCTGCGAGTGCATCCCCGGCTGGGCGGGACAGAACTGCGACACCAGTGAGTGCAGCCATTATTTTCGGGGGGTTTGGGGGGGGGGAGGTGTTCAGATTACGATCCAGCCGCAGCATTGAGCCAAAAAGTAGATATTTTCTGAAAGGGAGTAGGCTGTCTGGAATGAAAATACGTGTCTTTACCACAAGCCTCTGGTCCATTTTGTTGTGTGTGGGGGGGGGGGGGAGGTCAGCTTCTGATAAACACTGGTTCTAACAATCGTGTGAATTCGCCTGGGCAGCAATGACCAGCTTTGCTTTTCCCACCCGTGGTGGGATTTTGGGGGGTGGGGGAGGGTTGCTGGCTTTATCTAAAGGGAAAGTGCAGCAGGAAGTCGGACAAAGGCTGTATCGGGGCAGCTTGGTTGACATAGTCGATTTCAGAGGTGTATCCTGGGCGTGCAGGTTGGGAGGGGGTCAGAGGTGAGGGGGGGGGGGACCTGTGTTGTGACTCATGTGAATTGTCCTACGCTTTGCAGACATTGATGACTGTCAGGGACAATGTCGGAACGGGGGATCCTGCAAGGTAAGTGTGCCTGAGATCATCGCGTCAATCGCTAGTCCCGCCCCCTACAAGCCCCTCCCCATCCTAGCCCTGCAGCATCTCAGTCCTGCCCCCCCGAATGCAACATTAACGAGCAATTTAAAAAATAGCAAACACAAACATATCTCACCTGATCAAATGCGTGCGAAGCCTCTATACATGAAAAACGAGCAGTCATGGAAGAAATGGGCAAGCGGGGGCCTTAACTGCAAGGGATGAAGTCACAACAATACAGTCCTGTCATACAGTCTTGTCCTGGGCTCCTGCCAGGAAAATCTTTCAGTATCCTGACATCACACGGCAGCATTCACCCCCCTCCCCTGCAGTCCCGCACCCTCCCATCCGTCGTCTTGTCCCCCCCCCCCAGGACCTGGTTAACGGCTACCGCTGCATCTGTCCAGCGGGCTACACCGGGGAGCACTGCGAGGTGGACATCGATGAGTGCGCCATCGCCCCCTGCCTCAACGGCGGCCGTTGCCAGGACAACGTCGGCGGCTTCCAGTGCCTCTGTCCAGCTGGCTTCTCTGGCAACCTGTGCCAGGTGAGTCCCGTTCAAATCTGCTCTCTGTCGCCCCCTGCAGGACCATCCATTTCCATGTTCCGTGTCTATCAGCTCTGAAGTCTCCCTTTCTTCCCCAGCTTGATATAGATTACTGCGAGCCAAACCCCTGCCAGAGTGGCGCTCAGTGCTTCAACCTCGCCTCAGACTACTTCTGCAAGTGTCCCGAGGACTACGAGGGCAAGAACTGCTCCCATCTGAAGGACCACTGTCGTACCACGTCCTGCCAGGGTGAGGTGTTCTTCCTGCGTCTCTGTAGCCCAATTTGTAAGCCCCTCCCCAGCCACTCTGGGGGCTCGTTAGCAGCGGCGTTCGCTTCATGTCCCTCCCACCCTCGCCAAAGCCTGCGCAGTGTGTGTTCCCCTGATTAATCACTGTGGTTTTTCCTTCACTGCGCCGCTCTGCAATGGCCAGAGGTCAAAGTGGCCACAGAGCCACAGATCGCGCCAGGGCCGCTCTCTACTTGGCAGAGGCTATGCCCCCCTCCCTTCTCCAATGATTACACAAGAAGAAAAACCTACTGTAGGCTCATAAGAAAATTATTAAAAGTGCAGTAGAAGAATTTAGGCACATTACAGACGGCTGGAGTTGGCTTCGCATATTCGGCCACCGCTGCTTGACACATATTAGGGTCTATAGATGTCCGCTTGTGTCACCTATGCCTTAACATTGCCCCTGCCTCCCCCTCCCCCAGTGATTGATAGCTGCACGGTTGCAGTGCCCTCCAACAGCACCCCGGAGGGTGTGCGCTACATCTCCTCCAATGTGTGTGGCCCCCACGGCCGCTGCCGCAGCCAACCTGGGGGCCAATTCAGCTGCGAGTGCCAGGAGGGCTTCACCGGCACCTACTGTCACGAGAGTAAGGATCCAAGGGTCAGGGGAAGTCTCTGGTGTACCTTTGGATACTTTTGTTTTGTTGAACAACTGTAGAAACTGGTTGAATGTTCAAACGTCGGTCTGTTATACCTTTGGCATGAACGTTATGTCAGTAATAATACACTCGGACCGCAGCTTTGTGGTCACGGTCACACATGGTGAAACATATGCCCAGCAACTGAAACGGACTGGTGGGTAGGGATGTGCCTCGAGAGTGGGAGTGTGGGGGGGGGGGTTGCACCCTAGCAGGGTGCTGACTCACCTTATTGCCTCACTGGCGTAAGAGAAGCGTGTCGTTTTTCATACAAGTAAAGGAAGCACTTTTCTGGGAGGAACCCGTACATATCTGGGCATGGATCCAGGCCCCCGTCACATCTATCTGACCCCCCCCCCCCTTCTGCTCGCAGACATCAATGACTGCGAGAGCAACCCGTGTCGTAATGGGGGCACATGCATCGACAAGGTCAGTGGCTACCAGTGCATCTGCAGCGACGGCTGGGAGGGCCGCCAGTGCGAGATCAGTGAGTGTTTCCCAACCAATCGAACGCAGTGGGGGGCAGAGTCTAAATGCAAGCAACCAATCACCGATATTTGTTTACCGCCACCCTCAGATATCGACGACTGCCGAGTGAAGCCGTGTCACAACAGGGGGACGTGCAGGGACCTGGTGAACGACTTCTACTGCGAGTGCAGAAACGGCTGGAAAGGGAAGACCTGTCACTCACGTGAGTGCCGCCGTGCCCGTGTGTGTGCACAAGGAGGCGTGTGCTGCAGGCTGGTCATGTGACCATCATGTGACTTACACCCCCCTTTCAGGTGAAAGTCAGTGTGATGCAGCAACCTGCAAGAACGGAGGGACCTGCAACGACGAGGGTGACACCTTCAAGTGCATATGTGCCCCCGGCTGGGAGGGCGCCTCGTGTAACTCAGGTGAGACCCCCGGATGATATGGGGGGGATCCTTTTTCATTCCTGTGGGAGGACATGTTATTGATGGATTCTGCACTTCGCAGCCACCAACAGCAGCTGCCTCCCCAGCCCCTGTGAGAACGGGGCCACCTGTATCGTCAATGGCGACGCTTTCACCTGTGTCTGCAAGGAGGGCTGGGAGGGCCCCACCTGCACCCAGAGTGAGTGTCACCCCCCTGTCAGGTTTTGGGTAACCGTGCAGTAGTGGGAATGGGAAACGACGCCGTCGGAGCAGAACATCTCATGCCCTCAGACTCTTGCCTCCTTGCGTCAAACCGAGGCTGATCTGGAGAAAAAAAAAATATATATAAAAATCAGAAAAGTGAAAACAGCTGTCGAGCCCTCATTCCCACCCCCCCCCCCCAGTTTGGCATTCCTAACCTCAGCAGAAAACACGGCCTGTTCTCCTGCTCCCCGCATTTCTCCCCGGCGCCGTGCGTATCTCACGACACCCGGCTGCCAGCGTTTTCCCCGGGTCGTACCTGGATGCGTCTGGGCGTGGCAGCCAAAGCGGGGCTGCTGTACCTGCGCAGTCAAGCCCCAACACGCTGCTGTTTTGCTTTCTGACCGTCTTACATGTGTTAGCCTATAACAATAATAATAATGAAATATTTTCCATCTCACAGATACCAATGACTGCAATCCACACCCTTGGTAAGTCCCTTTAAAGTTCTTTGACAGAAATGAGCTCTAGTAAACAAACTCTCTCCAACGTCCCCTGGATGAGTTGTTGCAGGTTGTGTTAAGTGGCATCAGCAGTAATTAATCGTAATTAAAGGTCGAGTCTGACATGAAAATGGCTAAGTGGGTGAAAAGTCAGACTAGGCCAAGCCCAGCTGAGAGTGGGGGGTGACAGACGTTGACCCCGGTACCCTTTCCGCAGCTACAACAATGGAACCTGTGTGGACGGGGACAACTGGTACCGCTGCGAGTGCAGCCCGGGCTTTGCTGGCCCAGACTGCCGCATAAGTGAGCACCCCGGCCCTCGAATGCACGGCACCTACTGGCTGATCTCCTGCCTGTTAGTCAGAGCTTAAAGGAAGCACTGATTGCAGACCCCCCCCCCCCACCACCACCTTACACTCCTCAGCTGAGAAAACAGCCTTTTGAAATGTGTCACGCTACTTCACTCCAGTTTCCTTCAGGATTTGAAAAACTAAACTAACTAAACTAACTAACTAATTTAAGAAGTCTGACTTTGTTTCTGTCCCCGGTATTCCTCAGTCGCCTGTGCTTTTTCTCTCTGCATGTCAGCATGGGGGCCCCATTAGAAACACACTGTTTTTTTCCTCACTGCTTGGCGTTCGGTTTCAATGAGAAACAATACAAGTATAACTTGTTAGGTGCTCACTCTCTGTCCCGTGAACGGGGCACTGGGGGTGGGGTGTTGTAGGCATGTGCCTGACGGTGGATTTTTTTCTGCTTTCGCCCAGATATCAATGAGTGCCAGTCATCACCCTGTGCCTACGGCTCCACCTGCGTGGATGAGATAAACAGCTTCCGCTGCCTGTGTCCAGCCAGCAGGGCGGGGCCCACGTGCCAGGAGGGTAAGGTGGCAATCGCGTGCGGCACACGAGGGGACCGGCCCGGGCACCTGGGGCCCCATCAGGAAAATCCCCCTTTTTGCTTATATTCACTGATTCGGAAAAGGGTGCCGGGCTGTAAATTTTCTGAGATAAGTCTGGGTTTACCAGCAGCATCACAGACACCCCCCTCTTTGTTGCAGTTACTGGCCAGGACTGCGTCGTTGGCAGCCGAGTGATACCCGACGGGACCAGGTGGGATGAGGACTGCAACATCTGCCAGTGTCACAACAGCAAGGTCACCTGCACCAAGGTATGTGCCCCGCCCCCCCCAGTCCACTCCTAAGCACACTCCGACACGCCGATGTCTGAGGCTCCCCCCTGTGGCCAACAGGTGTGGTGCGGTCCCAAGTCGTGTCAGGTGAATGGTAAAGGCCCAGGGGAGTGCAGCCCCGGTCAGACCTGCCTGCCCATTAAGGAAGACCACTGCTTTGTGAAGCCGTGTCCTGGACAGGGGGAGTGCTGGCCCACAGACGGCCTGCCCATGCAGGCCCAATGCCACACAGGCACCTACCTCCTGGAGAGTAGCTGCAACTACATCACCTTCACTTTCAACAAGGAGAACATGCCGCAGGTGAGCATTGTTTGCATCGTCAAAAGTCTCTGATCCGCTTCTCTGCGCAGAGCTTGCCCCCACCCCAAAGAATTCCTAAGCAATCATCCAAAACAGTGCAATACATCAAACCTTACATGAAGTTAACCTGAGTTCAAACTGTAAACTTTATACCAACCAATGAAAATGTTCCCTCCCTCTATTGTGAGAGTGGACAGTGACTGATTTGCTTGCTTGTGGCTCTTCTCTGTAGGGGTGTATACAGGGGGCAGGGCCACCAGCCCCAGCTGAAAGCTGATTGGTCCCCAGAGCCCCCTTAATGTCACTCACCAATTCAAAACAAGACACTGGCCAATGATATGGATGGCCTCTCTGAAAGACTTAAGACCTCCGATGCCTCCCACCTTAAAAAATCCTGAAAGTGCTCCTGCGTCTCTTGAAGCAGTAAATAAAAAAAAAGTAGCAGACTGTGCCAAAAACTCTTTGAGGTGGGCAAGTGTGGAGATCCTATGGATTCTGGAATCTTCCACTGACGTGTTCTCTCCCATCTCCCAGGGCGTAACTGTGGGGATCATCTGTGAGGGGCTGCGGCGCCTCTATGTGGCAAGGAACTTCTCGGCAGACCATGCAGTGTTCATCACATGCGAGCCATCCCTGAGCGCCAGCAACGAGATCCACATAGCCATAGTGTGTACCCCCCCAGCGCCGGTCCCGCCACAGCCGCCAGACGTGCCGGATCACCCTCTTTAATCGCCGCCTTCCGTCTCAGTCCACAGATGAGCGCAGATCAGACACGCTTTCCGTGAAGGCGATCACCGATAATATCATCGACCTGGTCAGCAAGCGCGGCGGAAACAGCACCATCGTGGCGGCCATAGCGGGGGTGCGAGTACAGCAAAGGCCCCCCCTGATCAAAACCGGTGAGGCTGCATATTCACATGGGGGTGTATGTGGGGTTGGGGTGGTGGCTGTGTGAGAGGCATGAAGCAGGAAGGGGGTGGGATCTTTGGACCCCAGCCTGGACACCAGTTTCCACATAGAGCTGTCATCTCCAGAACTGTGAGTGTCAGGTACCATGGAAAATTCCAGCATGGGTGTCTGGGACAGAGAGGGGGGCAGTTGGGGGGCAGGGGTCCTACTCCCAACTCCTTGTGAAAACCACACAATTAGATCAGTTTTACTTGTACTGGGGTCCGGAGGTCAAATTTATGGTTGCCTGTGTCTCTGTAATACTGAGGATTGTTTTGTTTTTTTTTGCCACTGCCAAGAGCTGATTGGCTTAGGAGTGTCCCCCTCATCCCCCCCCCACCCCATCACACATTACCGCTCCCTCTGTTGTTTCTTTGTCCCATATAGTAAAAACATGCTCATGCCATGACTTGACTGCTGAGGATCCGGTACATGACCAGCCTGGGGGGTGGTGGGGGCTGTAAGTGGGAATTGGGGTTCACAGTCCATGGGAGCGATTCCGACACGATTATGTTCCTGGATCCTTAGAGACCATAAGAGGCTTTTGACAGGAGGAATGCAGAGGCTTCAGAGCATGGCAGGGAAGGGGGGGGGGGGGGCATGTCCCCAATAACGCCAAGCTTTGCAGGCCCCCCCCACCCATAGCACAGTCAGTCCCCATAATGCACCTTTCTGACACACCTCCGTAAGGCAGATAATTCATAACAATTGCCAGCACGGTGAAAAATCATATTCCTTCTACATCGATCTAATTAATTACAGAAGCCAGTTACTTGACTATAGACAGACATAAAGAAATTAAGAATCAATCTTTAAAGTAAAATTAAGGAAATTTAAGATGGAATCTATTTCAGTTTTTATTATTATTAATTTATTATAATTTTTTTGATATTATTAATTGACGTCGGGCATCTTTCTTCACTGCCCCGCTCAGACTACTTGGTCCCGCTGCTGAGCTCGGTGTTCATCGTGATTTGGATCCTGGGCGTGGTGGTGGCGCTCCTCTGGTGCCTGCGGCGGCGACGGCTGAAGCAGGGCAGCCACGGCAGCTCGGCGGGGATGGCGCCGGCCGAGGGTGGGGCCACCAACAACGTGCGCGAGCAGCTCAACCAGATCAAGAACCCCATCGAGAAGCACGTGGCACCCAGCGCCAAGGACTACGGCGGCAAAAACACCATCATCACCAAAATCAGGACACAGAACACGGAGGCAGAGGAGGAGGAGATGGAGAAGCATCTGCAACGGGCGCGATTTGCCAAGAAGCCCGTCTACACGCTCGTAGACAGGGAGGACAAAGCCACGCCCACCAAGAACCCAAACTGGACAAACAAACAGGACAACAGAAACTTGGAAACAGCACACAGCCTGAATCGAATGGAATATATTGTATAGCAGAAATGTGGGGTTGCCGTGCAACCGGGCTCCGTTTCACATTTTTTATTTTGGTTGGGGTGGGGCGGGCGGGGGGTGGGGCTATGAGTTCGTAGTCCTTAAACTGTTGTCATATTTTGACTCGAAGGTTATTATTTACATAGAATCCCTATGTTAATTTAAGTCTCGACAAGTTGACTCACACTGGCAATGTCTGTGGTCAGCTGGGGAGGACCAGGTGCTGCGTGTCACACCTATGCAGAACTAGATCCAGGAGCCCTGTGTATTAAACGCCCCCCCCCCCCCTCGGATTTCCTTAAATCACAATCCAAAAGTTTGCAAAAATGGTCTTAAGTAGTATTATTTTTAAGAATACAACACACAGAAAACAGCAAACAGGGCAGTCGGATCGCGGCGGTTCTAGTTCTGTATTTGAAAGTGCCTTTGCAGCTCCGTACCACAATGATGTCAAAAAGAAAAGTTTTATTATTTATTATTTTTATTTTTAATTCTTGGGGAGGGCTGGGTCGATGTCAGCGGTCGCTGTTGAAATGAAGAATTTAAAGTGTCAATTTAGAACACTGTATAGATATGTACATTTTTAATTAATCATTGTGTATATTTGATTTATTAACTTAATAATCAGGAGCCTTAAGACACCATTCCCTTTCTATTTAAACATATCGTCTAGATTTGAAGGTTTTGATGGCTTTGTGAGCTGACGACTTTCTATTTTCTTGGTGACAATTGTTCCGTGTTTCATAAATGCCAAAATCTGAAGTGCTCTAGAAAGAATAGTTTATTTTTTAACAATAGATTGGGCATTTTTGTGCCTATTAAAAAAAAAAAAGAATGTTTTGTACAAATGTCAGGCGTAACAAGTTCAGAAGTATCCTTTTCTGCCAGTGCATCTTTAATTAAGGCGCGCTAGTAAAGGGGGGGGGGGGGGCATATCGTCTTGCTGCTTAGGTTTTTGCCAAACATGGGGGGGCTTCCCTGATGGTTATAAGGACAAAAACGAGAGCAAAGGCTTGATGATGACTAGAGGATAATGACAAATCCACCGATGTAGTACGTGTAAAAAGAAAATGAACCTTTAGGACTCTCAATGTATACATGATACGGTTTAGTGTAACGGGATAAGCTAGCCTCTGAATACTTGAACGGCAGGAAGGCATCAGGGAAGCTGCAGGAAGCGAGAAGCAGGAGTCCAGCTCCAATAACAGGAGTTTGTGCTCGTGCTGTCCGTGGTTTTCGGGTTTTCTTGAGGCTCATGTTCATTTTCGTCATCCCTGGAGATCGCAGAGTGTACTTTGGACTTTGCCGTCAGACTTGAGGACAGACGTTTGAGATGTTGTACCTGGCAATTTTTTTAAAAGTTGTATTTATTAAATATTTTGTATGAAAAGAGGTGGAAAGTTTCTTTGAAGTGATCCTGTTTTTCATGCTTGAAGTGAACGGACAGACAACAGGGGCCACGTACAAAGGCATCGCTCTCGTTGGGGACCCAAGTCGCTCCTTCCCCGCTGAAGATTACGCAAGCATGCGGGGATGTTTAGAAGCAACATGCAGGGAGGGGGGAATATGCGTGGGAGAGGCCAATCGTCTTCACAGGCAAAGGCTGTGAGGTCATCGAAAGGCGATCTCGTGGGGAGTCACATGAGAATGGGCTTCTGCGCCCCCCCCTCATCCCTCCACCCACAAGGAGAGAATCTGCGTAAAGGACAGGGCCTCAACTGAGACACAGGGCCGGCAGGAACGAGACGAGAAGTACGGACACGTTCTCCACATGTACCACATTGGAACACCTCGAAACACCGGTGAATATACTGGATTCTTCACTGGATCAGAGGAATCCGACGGCTTGGTTAAGCATTCTGTGGCCTATGGCTCATTTGTCATTAAGGACAGAAGCAGACATGAGTCGCCCACCTCCAGCCATAACAGGATGGAGCAAACTGCTTTTTCATGCTCAAAGTTCTAAGCTGCTGGGGGAGAGGCAACCTACTGTTATATTTTGTTAGGGAAAATTTGCTTGAAATCCTGATGACTGCAGCACATTAAACGGAGCCTTCTATGAATAAATGGGCTCCAGATATCAGTGTTTAAATCCATGTCCAGAAAATGCCAGTTCCCAGGTTCTGTTCTATAAAGCGGGACCACATAATGCACAGGCAGGACCGGCTCTGGTTTGGTTTACAGAGAAGCGGGACTCTGTGGAGCCCATCAGGCGAGACGTCTGGTCCGAAAACACTCGCCCTGCACTTGGACACTACAAAACTAAACATGCAAAAAAACACCCTGCTCTCCCAGTGTCCACTGCGAAAATGACAGTTGCTGCGTATATTTGCATGAAGTTCTAAAAGGGCAGATGAATTCAATAATAATTTAGTGTAACGTGGCGAATCTGAGCCGAACTGAAGCTGCTTTTATGAATCACAGGGGGACCCGCATGGAAGACAGAAAAACAGCTTTATTAAAACCATGAATGTTTTTTTTTTATATAAAAGAAGCATCAAACTGGGTCTGAAACATGCAGGACTCTGCATTCGCTAAACCATCAGGCCCGTTGGATCATGGGGGGGGTCCTCCCCGCTGGTTCTGGGTGGTCCCCATGGCACAGGCGAGGCCCGGTTCCTGGCACCGGGGAATAGCGGACCTTCCATCCCCCATAAATAACACACTCCCCGGATCTTAAACAAGTTCTGTGCCCATTTCTACATTAAAGGATTCTTATTAAAACTGCACATATTTACAAACGCCCAGTCCCTTTCGTTTGCCTAAATTACCATGACGACCACCGAGAAACGAATACTGTGATTCTGGTCGTGGTGAGAGAAGCTTTGGAGAGGAGCTCGGAGCCGCGGGGGGGCGTCCCGAAGCGGCGAGTCTAAGCTGGGACGTTCTGACAAAGCCCAGACGTGCAGGAGCCTCCGTCAGAGCCGACGGGGACCCCGGCTCCAGCCCGTCTGAAATATGGGCAATGTTATACGCATAAACAAATCCTCATGAACCCCCCCCCCCACCCACCCCGCATTGCTTCGTATGCTCCCAGACTTCCGCATGTTTTTACAAACCCGACCGAAATTGGCTCAATAAGACCCTTTTCAGGAAAACCGCACAGCAAAAATGATTCAGAGATCAGGAATCGCTGTGTATATGCGCTCGCCGGACACGTGCCAACACGACGTGTTCATTAAATCACACGCACCATTATGGCATGCGTGTCTCTCTTTCCACTCGGACGCCCCCCACCCTCAGGCCCTCTTCAGCCGCCTAAGCCGTGACTTTCTGGGCACATTCTCCTCCCGTTCTATCTCTGCAGGCCCGGAGCTGACACGCGGACGAGGGGGGGGGGCAGCCCGCCCAGAAGGGCCTTTAGCATCCACGACGGGGCAGTCCCGGCCCAACAGCCCCGCGTCGTCTTCCGCGAGGAGCACTCCCGAGTCCGATTTCCCCGAGGTCAGCAGGACTGGTTCCACCACGCTGTCAGCCGATCTGGCCGCCGGGTTCGGCTCGGGTTCCCGTGGATGCGTCGCCATGGAGACCGGCAGGAGGGACTTGGGGAAACACGTTTCGTTCTTTGCCTCACTAAAGGACTCTGAAGCCCATCCGAGGCACATTCTCTTGGCACCGTCTCCATCTTCCCGAGAACTGCGTCTGCCTCTCCCCCCTTTCTCTGGGCCACACCCCGCCTGCGGTGGATCTGAGTCACACCTGGAGGAGACGCCGGCGAGGCCGAGGGCCGGCGTGGGCAGGCTGGCTGTTCTCGGGCTGCCCGCCTCTCCAGGCTCCATGGAAGGAAGCTGAGGAGTGCCGTAAACTCGATCGTCCTCCCAGTCCGGCGCCTGAACCCCGAGCCGGCCGTCTCCGGCGAGCGCCAACGGGACGCAGCCTTCTGACCGCGTCGTCGTGGCAGCAGCAGGGGGCGGCAGCATCGACGGCAACTCTCCTCCGGTATCCCGGTGTGCCTGGATTCTGGAATACGCCTGCTTGACGCTGCCGGATAACGGGACAAGTATGACGACAGGGTGTGGAGCGGAGGCGATGGCGCCCCCCCGCAGTTCACACGGAACGCGGTGCGGCATGCTGCACTCACATCTTTTGAAGGGCGTTCCTCTTTGTTATCGCAGCGCTGTCGGATGGGTTTTCGGTTTCACGGGTCGCGTGAAAATACTCTGACCTGCTCTGCCCGTGAGCCGCCATCTTGAAAAGACAAAACAGTCGATGGTGTGAGCGAGACAGAGAGAAAGACTCGGAAACCCACGGTCCAAAAACAGTGCGACCCATTATCGACACTTGTACTTCAAATCTTTTAATTCACATTTAATTTTATTTCCCAGGTGCTGAGGGTCTGGCCCAACACACTGCAGCCACGATAATCATCACTGTTCCAGGCTGTAGTCGCGAATTCTTTATCACACCGCTAATCAAAACGACAAACAAAAAAGGTACCCATGATTGCGAAAATATCCACGATTCTCACAAAGGGCCGGCAGCGAGGCCTGGTTCCTAAAGATAGAGGCACTTTCATTGCATCCCTAAATCGTGACCACCTTTCAGACAAGTGGAAAGTGCCAGAAGGACGGGCAAAACCTGGACATACAGTGACAGTGAGCGGCATGGAATTGCGGAATGGCTGGCCACCCATGTTTAACCAATTAATGAGTGTGATGTGTGTTCTGTGACACTGTTCCCAGAACTCGGTGGGTGCGGGGAGAGGGTGTTAGGGAGGTTTCTCTTGGTTCTCACAGAGCGCCGTGGATACAGAGTGGACCGGAGACAGAGGCCGCTCAGCAGGAGGGCCGCTTGTTCCGGAGTGAGCCGATCCGGATAGCTGACAGAACTGGCCCCGGGGAGAATGAACCAAGATTATCGCATTCATTGTAGTTTGGGGACAGCGGATGAAGGGAATTAACAAGCATTATGAACATTCCGGACCCTTTGCTCGCTTTATTAAACCCTTGTGCCGAACGTGGCGGCTCTGGGCCCCGAGGCTCCGGATGGCTTCCAGAAATCACCATGCTGAACTTTCCCTTCTTGTTAGTTTTTTTGTTTTTCTTTCGGGTTTTGCTTCCCGGTTCCCAGAGACGTCTCACAAAAACAGGTGGTTGTAGACATGATTTTATGACCCCTCTCTCTCTCTCTCTCTCTCGTCCCATCCTCCCTCCCTCCCTCCCCTGCACATCACAGGGCACCTATGAGGCGTCAGCTACTTATCCTTACACATCATCGGGGGATTTTATTTTAAAATAAAAAGGTGAAGTTCCTGCGCCTAAGCAGCACCGAAGACTGATGCCAGGTGGGAATGCGCTAACAGGGCGTAGGGAGGAAAGGGTTAACAGTGCTCCGCCGGCCATCTACAGCCTTGAGATGGTGCCGTGGCACTGGGAACCCGGGGGCAGGGGGAGAAAAACAACGAAAATCCACGCCAGTGCAGGAACACGGGGGTGAACCCACGGACACAAGAAGGGCCACCTCAACCACCAGAGATATACCTGAGCAAAGGGGGCGTGGCACACAAACCGCCTCCCACATGTGAATGAAAGCGGCTGATCCGGCACACGGTCCAGAACCGGGACTCGGGCCCCCGGCTGCAGCACCCGGCTCTCAAGAGACAGCGCTGAGCAACATCAACACGGTGCGATGTCCAAGACCCAAAAAAGGGCAAAGCAAAATTTAAAAAAAAAAAAAAACTGTGAGAACAAAGGTATGGTGGCCGCTTTCCTTGCCACCACGCCCTGGGAGCGAGAAGTTGTTTATTTTGAAAGCTGAACAATTAACGTGGGGAGTATGAGTCAGACTCAGAGGACTGTGGGAAATGAAGAAACTGCAAGAGGCGAGAGCAGAGATACAAACACCGCAAAACAAGGAAACAGCTAAGGGAAAAAGAGAAGCCAGGCCATTTAAAAAAAGAAAAAGGCGACAATTTACTCAACAGCCTCACAGGGCACAGGACAGCCGTCTATATGTACTGTTATATAGTGACATTCAGCTGTGTAAACAAAGGGCTGAGGTTAGCTTATGCCTGGTACGTACACAGAGGTCACCTCTTCAACGGTACATAAAAGTAGAAAAAAAACACAACAGAGGCACAATGTCCACCCAGAGCATGGTGGGGGTTGGGCATGTCCCGTTTCAGTCAGGTAGAATTCCAGAAACGGGACACAAATGTCAGACCCCTGTTTGGCCGTGTTTTACAGTGAAAGCGTTCTTTTAACGTTCTCATAACGTTTGAGTACAATCATCGGGACAGCAAATCCTGTAGATCCTGTCCTACTTCAAAATAAAAGCCCGTTACAAAAAAGTTGTTTTCCTATAGACGCCTGCAGCTTAAGGAACCAGCTGTATGTTCCAGACCCAGGGCAGGTTCTAATGGGGGAAACAGGATCATCACTTTGGTCAATCCTCTAAGCAGGGTTACCAGGCAACATTCCCCGAGGGCAACCAGGGACAGCCGGAGGTCATTTGCGGCCTGTCAATTTACACGGAGACCTGGCTTCAGGCTGGGTGTCTCCGTCTTGTTCACGTGAAAAACCAGTCTGTGGCACCATCACTTCCTGAGCGCCATGGCTGTTTTCATATCCTGCGGGCACATCCACCAGTATCACTTCTGGCTGCCTGCAGCCCGGAGTACACCCTAGGAACACCGTGTTTGTTTTGCCACGTCAGACCAGACTCCCACGGGTTGGCGCCAATGGAGCCCAAATCCTTCCTTAAGACCTCATCATGTATGGCATCGCATGACCCTTCCGACATCTCAAGGAGAAACAGATCATTTGGAAGTACGTGGGGAAATGCAAGGGGCAGTGTCTGGCATCGCCACCTGAGGCCCAGGCCTAACATGGGAGGGCATGGGATCACGTCCCCCACCCCCTCTCACTCGATGGGGTTTAGCAAGATGTTACATAAAGTAAAAGTGGCCCCTTTCCTCTGCCTACACTATCTGTTATTTTGCTGATGTTTTCACAGGGGATCTGTTGACCGTCTCATCTCCTGGAGGCAGCCTGAAATATTTCTGCACTCGAAACTTTTGTGTCAATATATAATTAATATAATAATTTAAAAAAAATCCCCTTTCCCTGGAGCTCTGGGTCCGGATGTGACTAAGGCTTCTGCCAGCTGTGAGGAAAGACACGGTTTAGGAGCGGGAGCGACAGAATAGCGACCGGCGTATTTACTGCAAACAGCGTGTGGTAATGGTGTCAAGACGGCCCCCACGTTGCCCGGGTCACTGAACTAGGGAACGTTGATGAGAAAGATGCCCATGTGTGCTGTGGATGAAGCAGGACTGCAGGCTAGTGCAGGACATTAGTGAGCTTTGCCAAGGAAGGACACAGCTGTGCACAATCCGTTACAACTTGAAAGGGACAGATCCCTCACCCCCCCGCCACCATGTCCCCCCCCCCCCGCTCCTGCTCCCTCTCCCCTAATAAGTCGTGGAGCCCTCAGACAAATTAGAACAAAACGAATGAGGTGAGCAGATAATTGTTCAGTCATGCAAAGGACTCTGGTCTGGTGGCCTCTACCCCATCAAACCAGCAGCACTCACCCACAATCACTCCCTCAGCCTGACCGCGTCCACCCCCCCAGCCATCCTTGCTGTCCCCAAGACAGGGAAACCACATCCCAAGAAGAATAAAGTGGGGGGGGGGGGGGTTAAAAGTCCCCTCAGTTGGAAAAATCAGTTACACAATTTGAACTTTTCACTACCGACTACAGTGTGCTAAAAATATTACAATTGTTGCTTTCATTGAAGGCCAAAAGAATGAAAGAAAGGAAAAAAATTTAAAAAACAACAGAAAAAGCACAGCAGCAAGAAGGAGCAGGGTGATTGTGGGACAGGCATGGCAGATGCCCTTGATGTCTGC
>JAABNX020000070.1:5578420-5589044 GCA_015163995.2 Mormyrus lacerda | reverse complement strand
GAGTACTCAGCTGGTTGGTAGAAACAAAACCTTGGTCTGGATTTGTAGCTAATGGACCTGAAATGCCCAACACTGTTGAAATGTGAACTGAGCCAATAGAGCAGAGCGCTGTTGTGGCAACCTGTGGTATTTACAGGAAGCCTGACCCTGAGGACTGTGAAGTAAAAGAAAGTACAATTGAAGGAAACCTGAACACTGAAGCTGACCTGGACTCAAGAGAGCAAAGCTTCACCACTACTGCTTGTAGATTCCTCAGACTTGGCAACATGGCTTGTGTAGTTGAGCTTCAAAATCGTGATGATTCGGTCCCTGCGTCACCCGCTTGTCTCTTCCTTAGAGCACCCCATGAGCTGTGGGTATCCCCCACTTCACACCTCCCTCAAGCTCTCAGTAGATGAAAGGTATCAGAGCTTTTCTGGATCTGGGGTAATTTTTAAATTTTTTCAAGTAGAACCTGATGGGAAACACATGGAGAAGGTATTCACATAATGAAAGGCCATCACTATGTAGAGTTTCCATTATACTGCCTTTTTATGAGGAAATGTAGGTTTTTGGTGTAAACACAGCTGTGGAGAGCATTACAATATTTCACCAGCGAAATGGCTTTGGAAGTTCCCCAGTTTACAATTTTTAATTTGTTTCTAGGAAATTTCAAAATCGAATTTCATAAAGTCCTTTTAAAAATGTTCAGCTGTATGTGGACAGTGACATATCAGATGTCTGTGAAGGGTTTTATGGTAGTGAAGTGCACCCTTGCAGTATTTTACTGTACACTCCATACATCTACACTTGTCCAATTCATTCTTCAACCATTGTTCTGGTGGACTAGAGTTATTCTGTAGGCAGGTTTTTCAGCCTAATTGACCACTTATGGACATTACATAAATCCTATTTATGCAAATTCTTTGTGGCCCACCAGGATCACAGCTGACTAACCACTAGTATATGGTCACATAGCACCCCCTAAGGGGTCAGCTTGTAAAAATCCATCCTGTACCTGTGATGGTGGCAGGCTCTTGGTCCGATGGAGCACATGGTGAAAAAGGCAAAAGCAAGCGCGGGCATAGTCCAGGTTGCCACAGCGTAGCCTATCCACTCCAAGATCTCCCCAAAGAAGTTGGCACCTGAGACATACTCAAACAGGCCCCCTGAAATATAAACCAGAAAGAGAAAATCTGTGACTGGAAATTAATCCCTCACCCACCCTTACAACCTTGAATCAACCACCCACTCTGGAAACTGATAGTGAAATTATCAGGAAAAATAGTGACATCATCCTTTAGCAAAGTTGGCAAAAAATGGCCACAATGCTTTGCATCTGCATCATGATGCCTATAAAGAATGCAGCCTCAATGAAAAATTAGCAAAAAAGGAAATTCAGCAACACAGACTGAAGTCAAGACATTTCCTAGTTTAGTAACTGGTTATAGTTTTACCCTACCGTTTGGAATGTTGTAGGTGACTTCTCCTGGTTTTCTTAACTTTCGCAGAATATGATCACTGTGAATATTAATGGCCATTCCCACAAAGAATATTATCAGTCCTAGGAAAAGCAGAGAGAAAACAGCACTCTTGTTTCACAGAAAAATGCTTTTGGTTTTGGTTTTGCACAGAAACTTTCCACAGAAAAGCAAAAGGCTCTGTAGTCAGAGCTGGGAAATATTACAGATTGAACAAGCAGGGTATTTTAGCCATAAAGGACTTTCCTAGGTTGCCTAACGTAATTATAATTCATGGGAGTTTTATTTACACAAAAGCATTCTGAGGGAAGAATGAAAAATGATTGGTTCAGAGAGATACCCAGATTATAGAGGAGGTGGGTCCAAGCAGCTAAAGGAGGTGTTATAAACCAATCCGAATATTGGTCCCACCTCCTGTACAATATGATTAGTTATCTTTCTGAACCAATCACATTTTATTCTGCCCTCAGAACATTTTTGTGTGAGTAAAACTCCCACAAGCAAGTAAGTATGGCTTGCCGTACTTCAGGTATAAGTAACCTGCAACCTGCAGTAGTGACCATGTGCTTATGTTGCTGAGGTGTTTTTTTTCGGTTCCTACAATGTTCTCCCTACTGGAGTGCAGTCTGGGGGCTGTTTTTTTATTCTCCTCTTCTCTCCTCATGTAAATCGGTTTTTCTCTGTTCTTCCTATATCCCCTGTCTTCCTGACCTGTCACCCCCTATAACGTGATGTGTGTACATGTATGGTCGGATTGATGGCCGCAATTTCGCTGGTACTTGTGACTAGTGACATGGTGTATTGCATCAGCAATAAAGGGCTTTCATCATCATCATCATCATCATCAACTGGACACTTTTGCCAGTTCATACAGCTAGACTGGATGGTTAAGCACTTAACTCAGAAGTATGACAACTCTGCTTGTCCATATTCTTAGCCACTGGGACTTGAACATGAAACATTCTGGTTGCAAGTCAAATTTTAGCTTTTCAAACTACCTGAAATCCCGAATGTGTATTTATGTTGAATAGTGCGCTGATGAGATTCAAGTACAAAAGTAGGGCCCATTTTTGGGGCATAACTGATACCCTTGACCACTCCGCTACATACTGGCTTCACATACCAGTCCATAAGCGAACATCTGCCCACCAGTTCTCCTCATATTCTGCACAGTGTAGCATGCTGTACCCCTGGAAGAAGCCATTGATAGAGCAGAAGATCATGGCGGAGATCATGATCTGAAGAGGGGTGGGTCGGCCCTTGTTCAGCAGGGAGTATATGAAGGTCCTGCAGAAAATATGAGGAAGCAATTTTAAAGCTCCTTGCACCACTCTCGCGTAATGAAGCCTCAGTGGGCTTTTATTGTGCTCAGATGTGAGATGATGAAAGGAAAAGCTTTCCTTGGATAAGGCAGTAACTTTTCGAGAAAACGCACACCAGAGCATTAGGTGTTATGAGTTGACATTTCTCCACATCAGCTGACCAGTCACTTTACTTCATTCCTGTTTGCCAATACAATCACGTAATCTGAAGGATACTGAAGTCTTAGGAGAGGTTTCAGTTGAGAAACTCAGTTACTGAAACTTGAGTCCCTCTGGCAAGGGTGTAGAAACTCTCCACGCTGGTCTTGCAAAGAAACCAGCGGAGTGTCATCAGATGCAGGTAGGAGCCACACAGAACTGTGGGGGCCGGGTTGGCGGGTTCCACACCACATCACCATGATTTTGACAGAAAGACAGCATGTCAAAAAAACACTGCACAACAGGCAGTGATGGAAGTCTACTTTGATGTGCATCGGGGTGAAGGAATGTTATTACAAACAAATGCTTGTGAAAGAGCAAGTAACACATACTGACCTTTGCATAAAAGTATGTCTGTCACGAGGTGACAAAGACAGATGAGAATAAAAGACACATTTAAACTAGATAAACCGGCAAAACAGCTGACACTCAATCATGCTCTCTCCTTATCTTCTATGGACAGCTTCTGCAGCATTCTTCAGCTACATCTCATAGCTTCTGCTGAGTTTTAGTATTTCACCCTTTGGACTTTCAATGGAGTATCATTAGCGCTTACAGCAATCTCAGAACCTGGCTACCCGCAGTTTTACGGGCATGTTATAGCAACCCATCTCTCATCATGATATTTCTGCATACATGTAAAGCACCTTTCTACCAAACTATGGTGCTATGGGCTTTACCAGTCTTTTAAAATATGCAAAATATTGATATATGTATTATTGCAATCTTATGCATAGCCACTGAGATACACTTTTTAGCAACACAATTTAAATGCAAAAGACGCAAATAATTTTGAAATCGCAGTCACAATCCTGTACCATAACCAGCATTCTTGTCTCTTGGCTACATCATTGTAACAGCCCCATAGAGCTCTTGTAGGACATTCTCAAGCTCACTCTTCTGGGTTCCAGCCCTCATCAGATATGTTCAGAAGTACCTTTGGAAGTAGTGCAAGCAGAAGGTGGAAAGCAGCAGGTTCCGGCCCATAATGGAGACTTCATCCGCAGTGTAGAGCAGGATCATCGGCACCAGGAAGGAAGGCAGCTCCTGCAGGAACCACGCCACTTTGGCAGGAACCATAAGGGCTGGTTTAGAGGTGTCCAGATATCGGCCATAGGGGGTCTCTATCTTCCTCTGCCTGTTGAAGAAGGCCACTGAGGCTAATATTAAGCCCCAGCTGCTCCAGTACACCACATCCTGCTGACACGACATGCTCCTCAACTAATTGTCTTCTTCCACTCTGGGACGACTCTCTCTCCATCTGCAAGCAGCTCAAGCTCCTCCCACAGGGAAGTCCGGCTCTGTAGCAAGAGGCACAATTCTGAACGTGTAATCAGAGAAGTTTATGGGATTCGGAATTCCTCAGCTCTTACGCCTCACAGAATTTGGAAGAAAAACAGCAAATGTATATGTTAAACGTATATGTTAAAGAAACTTGTGTGACTCAGCTTTGTCTATCAGAACCTCCAGAGTGCAGCTGAAATTGGTTTTTATTAACAAAACACCTCTGAGTACATGACTGTTTGAAAAACGCTAATAAGTGCATTTCGGCTTTGGCCAGGCAAAATGTGCTTGTAAAAATATTTGATTTATGAGACAAGGCTGACAATAAGAGCTCAGGACACCAAACTTTAATCTTACACATCAGCCATAATAGCACATAAAAACAACTAGTGGATGGTCTACATTCCTGCATTGCAGTACATGTTCCAATATAAATATGCTTTGGGGAGTGGGTTCCTCCGGGATATCCCTGAACAATATTCTTTTTATGAGGAAATGAGATGAAATGTTATAGTCAACAGTCTAGAAAAAAAATTAAAAAATTCAGCTGCAGCTGAGGTCATCAGGCAGGGTGGAACCAGCCCACCAATCACAACTTTCGGCCATGGCTGGGCAAATATGCTCCACCCTCCAAATATCCTGGACCTAGGCCCAGTCTAAAATGGCCTTTTACAATACATACCCCACCGTCATGACCTAAATTACTCTGCTGCCATAATGAAAATGAGCAAAAAAGAGTGCCCAAAATAAATACTGCTAATGAGTTATATTTTAAGCTCAAACATATGAGGGACTGTTTAATTTGTTCTAACACAGCAGTATTCATTTCTTTATTGTGTTACCCATTCTGGTTAATTGATTCATGTGTTGAAAGACTGGTGCATCGAATGCAGATGTTGATCGGTGCTTTGGGGCCATTTTGCTGTTTGAAATCCACGCGCTCTTGAAGATCAATAGCACAAAGAATTTCCATGACAAGCACATACTGCTCTGGAAAAAATTAAGAGATCACAGTGCAGTTCATCTCTCATTTCTCAGTTTATGGGAGTGTGTCTGTGAACAATATATATTTTTTTGCAAACTGCAGCCTGGTTCTTTCCTTACTTTTTGGGACTTCGGTCCTGCTCCTAGGAGCCTGACGTTGTCCTAGCGGTGCACTTCACATATTTCTATGTTCTCTTCAGGTCGTCCTCGACTCATGAGAAACTGTCAGAAAAGTTGACATCAGCTCTGGCATTGAGAAGTCACTTCTGTCCTCTGTCTGGCTGGTTTCTGAACATCTGTAATGTCTCTGTCCTAGAAATTCTGAGCCTGGAGATAACCTGCTGTGTAGCCTCTACTGCCAGCATAACCAGGATTGAAACAGGGTTTGTATTGTTCTCCAGAGTTAACTGCTTATCCTGGGCAGGATTTAGGAAATGGCATCCATCTGGAATCACTTCATGTAGCAGCTGTACCTGACAATGAGACACTGCCTTATGCTGCCCCCCTACCTTTCATCCTCTGTATAAAACCCACTGCAAAGGCCTAAATGAAGTTCTAAACTGCAGTGTGTGAGAATCTCCATGTGCCCTGCAATGGCTCTGCAGCCTGTCCAGGATGTGGCATTTGCTGCCTATTTAAAGTTTAAAGCATGAATCTTTATAGTACTTAGCTCACTTTCATCCAAGGCATTAATAACTCTGGATGCATCTGTACTTTAAATGAACACGGTTGTATCAAAACCACATGGGGTGAACTGGTTCGAATTCTCTCAGTGTTGCCAACAGCCAGCCCATCCAAAGCCCAAAACTTCTTAGAGATTGAAGATAAATGCAATTTGGCCAAAGGAAGGCAATCCAGAGACAGACAGAGGAGGGGAACCGTCCTGCGGGGCCTCCTCTGCACAGCAGGATCTCGCAGGCAAGCAGTTGTGGCAGGCTGCATATCTAATGTGATAGTCTGCAGCAGCTTAGGAATCTGGGAGACTAGTATTATTCCATAAAGTTTCACATTGAGGTGCAAGGAGCAAACCTACTGTTGCACTGCGCAGTAAGGTACTCACCAAAATAAGCAAATAATGTCAACGTTACCAACACTGCAACCCAAGATAAATGGATGACACACCCTCAGTATCTCCTATTGGTCAATCATGTTTATGCTGAAGCTGATCTGGAATGACTACATCCCCAGAAGGGGAATACAGATAACTTAATCATGATGCACTCTCAAAATAAACTTGCTGTATAGCACTGTAGTAGTTTTGACAATTTATCCCTCTTTATACCGACCCATTCCATTAATCAGTCACCCATAGGGGGGGGGGGAATAAAGTTACAAAAAGTCTCCATTGATATAAACTGTCCCACTTATATCAACTCAACTGCCTCCAGAGCTATTTTACATTTAACTTGCATGCAAGAAAATCTTGGTGAATCTTTTATTTGACCAAAAATGTAAATAGGCAAGTACGCAAATGTGCACTTAAAGATACATCCCTCAAGGTTTCAGATACTTTAAAGTGGAGAAGCTCTTAAATGCCTTAGCCGCCTCATCCATTAAAGGATCACTGTAGATTGTACAAGCTAAGGGCTCTATATTTATAACTTGTCATACCAGAACTACTTGTGTGTAGTCCCACTGGAGAGCGATGCATCAAGACCCCAAACCACAAATATTTACCCTTCTCATATACAGATGTTTCCAGAGTAGTGAAAAGGAAAGAGCTAGCAATCGATCCCCCCAGTACCCGTCTGAAAGATACACACATTTCAAAATTTGGAAATAGCCATCGTATTACACTGGGGGAATAGCTAATCTAACAAAAAAGAAGGGCAAAAAAAAAACTAACAGCACCAGAAAAACTAGTCTTGCAGAACCAGGGAGTCGATGTTGTGGTTAGAATATAACAAATATCAGCAAGATAGTACAGCAGTTATGTGCTAGAACACGAGATGCTTGGTTTAAGCATCAAGATAGGGCAAGTTCTTTAAGCCAAACTGCAGGTAATATATCAAGCTGGAACAATATAGAGAACATTAACCACCTTTGTAGGAATGTAGACAACCCAAGCATTGAAGAAAGATGGGTTCCACCTGCAAACGTTGTTTCATACATTTATAACTGAAGTGATAAAAGACTAAACACAGACAAATTGACTTAAAGAACAAGTAACAATTTAAATGGCATGCAGGAATTTTTGCTTTCCAGTTTGTCAACAGAAGACAGAACAAAGAGACACAAGACCAAAGAAGTATTTTCAGAATTTTACTGTTTTTTCCCATTTTTCTTATTGTAGTGAGCTGTATAGAACATCAGCAGGGTAAACAAAAAGGCTGAATCAGCTGAACCTGAGTTAATAAGACTCCACCTTGGAGCACTTCAGAAACGTTTGTTGTCGACAGTAACAAACTGGAGGTTCTTGACTTCAAGCACAGACTACGCTGTTTAAGTAGCAAAACAAAAAAGCTAAAAAAGAAATCGTAAGAAGCACAAGGGGCCCCCTGCAGGATGTGCGACATGAAATCCCAGCCTGCACCACATCAAAGCCGCAGTCCCTCTCCGGTCAGAAGCATCTTCAAAACGTTGGACAAGAAAGCATACTGGATTTTTAAAAAAAAAGACATCACAGGAGTGAAATGATTGGTGGTGGTGGAACATACAATGACGACTGAAGGCACGAATGCACTATCCTTTTTTAAATTTCACAAATCGATTTTCTTCATTCTGATGGATGCTGTCTGTTCACCAACAGAAAGCTGAACTGACAGCGTCAACAAACACTGGCATCCAAGGGGATCAATCCAGAGGATGAACTTGGTTAAAGGAAACCAAGCATGCAGTGAACCTTGCAGTCACAGTCCCATATCATTTCATGGAACCAACAACGCTCCACATTTTCTTGGTTAAATTCACACAATTACATGACACAAAACTAAAATTGTGGTGACTCCTCTGGTCCAAAAGAACTGCTTTTCTAACATATAAAATGATCTTGTGGGAGTTTTACTTAATGTTCCAAGGGCAGAATAAAAAAAATGATTGCTTCAGAGAAATAACCAATCAGATTGTAGAGGAGGTGGGTCCAAGCAACTAGTGGAGACGGGACCAAGACATCTGATTAGTTGGCCCTCCTGTTTTAGTCACATGGACCCACCTCCTCTATAATCTGATTGGTTATCTTTTTGAACAATCATTTTTCATTCTTCCCTCAGAACATTTCTGTACAAGTAAAACCCCCATAAGCCTGCAATGATGGCCTTGGTATGTCAATAAAGTGCATGCTTAGTAAACACCAGCACACTCTCCAGTTCTGGAGGACTAATGACGGGCACCACAAATAAATGAAAAAGGCAGAACACTAAAGAGGCCAAGATTGATACCACTGCTAATAACAGTTAAATGTCCAAGAAAATTATTGTAAACAAGAAAAATGGTGAGGAATTGGAAAAAAAAGGGTTAAAAAGACAAGTCAAAAAATGTTCTTTTTTGGTATATGGAATATACAGCACAGCGTTATAGGGCTTATTCCTGAACAGCCCCTAACAGCCATAATAAGTCTATATGGTACAATTTTGGCTACCTACGCTGCTCTTCTTGGCTTATAAAAGGATATAATGTTAGTAAATAATGATCCAATCTATTTGAAGAAAGCCCTGTACCATCACCACAAATAATCTTCCACCCATTTTTAAAGCACAGTTTTGCAGAGTGCAATCATATACAAGTGGACTTGGCCCCCCCCCCGCCCCCCTTTGAATTTGTCTGGCATGTTCCTACAAGGCTCCCCCATGTTTCACTCTACTCCAGCTCCACCATAAAGAGAGAAACACACACGCGCACACACACATACATATTCCAGCACACACAATTTACAGCATCATAATGCATATCATAGTGGCAGATTTACCCAACAGGATGAGGGCTCATTCCAAGAGGGGCCAAACTCCTCAGACAAGCCTCACATGGCTAGAAATTCCCATGCTGGACAAAAAATCCCTGGAAAAGTGGGGAGTCCTTTTTTTTGAAGGAAGGGATGAGGTTGGGTAACAGGGCAACATGGAGTGAAGAGATAGGGGCCCCCCTCCCCCTCAGTGGACGATCAAGGCCCCCGCCGCGTAACTGACAGAGCTGTCTTGCCAGTTCCTGCACTGGCTGGATTGTGCGTAGTTCAGGAAGGAGAAGCTCATATCTGTGCCGTTCTTCCGCAGCTCAGTCACAGCCTGCAGCGCAAAACACACGCCAGCATTAAACCCTCGGGTGAGCACAGGAAGCAAAGGGCGGGTCAATGCATCCAGCTGCTGAGCCACAGCTACCCTGGACTGGAAGCCCCAGCCTGTAAATTTCCACTATTATGACAGGAAATCCTGGATTATGAAAATGAGGGCTGGGGGTGGGGGGGACATGATTCAAATCAGTCAAAGTTTCTGGGCCCATAACTAAGGGAGCAAGAAGAACGAGCAGCACTTTCACGAGGTTTAAACTGAACACCGGCTAGATCTACTCAAGTGACCAATGGCCACCAGTGATTAAAGGTCAGGGTTTTCCAGTCAGGCAGTGGATTACACCAGAGGTACTGAGGTCTCCTGCATTTACTCCAGCTCATTGACTCACGTCCCCTTCAAACACAGTTCTATGTGGGAGCTGTAAACATTAAGAGATCAATCACAACCAAAAGTTGCCTGGTAGACTTTCAGTTACGTCTACAAAATACTTACTGGCCTAGTCATAGGTGGTGGTCAACTGTTACAATGCATTTACATTTTATTTCTTTGACACACGCTTTTATACATTTCTAAAAAAAGGCTGCTCAGACAGTCCCTGGGAGTTAAGTACTTTGCTCAGGGACCCAAAGATGCTGACACTGGGATTTGAACCAACAACCTCACTACGACAGGCAAAGCATCCTAACCCACTGAGACACAAACCACCCCCCACAATAAGGCCATCAACAGGTCTGAACCCAGAACTCCTGATGAAGGAGCCAGTACCTTACCCACTGCACCAGAGAGGAAGTTCAACACCACATGCGGACCCCCTCTTGAACCCTTCTTACTTGATGGCCAAAGTGTAACGCCCTTGAGGCAGGGGCCCAAATCCAGGGGCCATACTTACGTTTAGCAGCACTCCGATGGGGTGGCGGCCACAGATGGTGTTGTGGTACTTCTTTAAATAGTTACTAAAAGATATGGGGTCCAGTTGCTCTATGATGCCCATACCCTGGGAAAGAGGAAAACCTTTAAAAAAATACTGTCAAGAACTTCCTATACAGCTGAAACCCCAACTTTGCTCTATTCTATTCTATTCTATTCTATTCTATCTCGATGGATGTGGGAAACCAATGTAACCATTTTATCATTATTTAAATAAACAACTAGACGT
>JAABNX020000070.1:5482378-5493600 GCA_015163995.2 Mormyrus lacerda | reverse complement strand
GCACAGCAGGACGGGGGGGTGGGGGGGGTGTGCGAAAAGAGCTATGAAAGATCTAGCTTAATTGTTTCAGAGAGGACTGTGCGGCTGCTGAGGCTAGCAAACTCCCCTGGATTATTTCCAGGCCTCACTTCAGCTGACCCTCACTAATCAGCATTTAACTAAAGGGCAGTTTACCTCACTAATTAAACAGTAAGATGAGTAACTACCTGGGCTTTGGCGTAAGCAAAACAGCGGACGGCATGATCATCAGTGTCAAATAAAAAGCTGCCGTGCCCCCAATAGACGGCACGCATATAATTACCGCCCCCCATGCGTCACTGCCTACGTCGCTCTGGCCAGTCAGAGTTCGAGGCTGGCCACTGCCCCCTTGAGTGATCTTACCCTTCCATTGGACCCAGCAGTTCAACAGCGATGACTCCAGCACCTAAAAACATGAGCCACAAAGGAAGAGGAGGATCCTCAAGATTCAAGCACTTTATTGGCCCTGTAGGACAGATAGGGGCATTGGAATGTGTGGTGTTATGAAAGTCTATTGACCGTTTAAAGCAGAATGATATGCAGGGTGATAAAGCACATGTGCCGTGTATATGACTGTTACGGTAAATGCAGATGTTCAAAACTCAAACTGCCTATCGGCTAAACATATTAGCCGTTACCTGCAGATACGATATGGGACAAAGCCAGGGGAAGGGCAACCTAGGTGTGTGTTAATGAGCCTATGGGAGCGCGCACCTGGGTAATTGCGTGCTAGCGTGCATGTGCACGGGTGTGTCTGCATATTTCTCCAACTGAGAATGCAATTCAAGAATATCTAATGGCGATGGGATGAGGTTTCGACCTTGTGGTGTTACCAAACACTACAGTGGGTCGGAATGTTAATTGGTAGCTTAAGCCTCAGGAACGTATATTCCCCACATTTTAGGGCCTAAACATTAGCATAGAGGAGACTGGGGTGCAGTCATGACTGCACTCCACAGTGCTTAAACATTAACACTGGGCAAACAACCTCTGCTTTGAAAAACAAACAATGGTCGGGGATAATCCGCTTACTGTAAGAGCCATTATTGTATTTATGTCTGAGTTGGGGAAAAGAACAAAAAGAATAAACTGTGCGGCCAAAGGGACATCAGGTGGCATGTCAAGGCGATTCATTCTGGTTAGAGTACAGCCCGCCATACATACGCAAAACTCCAAGCCAGACAATAACAACCATGGTTATAATCTTCAGCGTGTACAAGTCTATTATAAATGCGGTGTCGCATTTGAGCCAGTATTCCTGGTAAAATAATATATACTGGGCTTTAACAATCTTCCTAACTTATGCAGTCATGGTTTTTTAGAAAATTGAGTTTCCTCTTGTGGGGACTGAAACATCAAAACAGGTTCTCATATTGTGGGGACATTTGGTTGCCACAATGTAGGACGACTTCTCAACCAAGTAACATACTTTTGGTACTTCAAGAAAGTACGGCACTTCAGGGTGTTGATATTCCACTGGCCTAAAAACTAGTACACCGCTGAATGATGATTCGAGGTGGGATATATTGTACTCAATTTGAAAAATTTACTATAGGGTTGGATGGTGTGTGATATTAATACCAACATCACGTTGGCCTTCTTTGGACAACTTTTGGAAGGTACTGATCACAGGATACCAGGAACACCCAACAAAACCTGCCATCGTGGAGATGCTCTGACCCTAGCAATCACAATGCGGTCGCCATCACAATTTGGTCCTTGTCAAAGTTGCTCAGATCCTTACACTAGCCTATTTTTCCTGTTTCCAACACATCAACTGAAGTGTCTGCTCACTTGCCTAATATATAATAGCTCCCTTGACGGGGGCCATTGCAATGTGATAATCAATGTTATTCACTTCACTTTCAGTGGTTTTAATATTACGGCTGATCGGTGTATGTTTGTTCGCACTTTATATACCTTACAGCTGCACGCACAATAATTTCCCCATGGAATCACACACAAAAAAAACAGATGGACATTAATAGACAGTAAACATGAATAATAAACAACTACAAAGAGTAATACTGCAAAGAGAGTCACAGGCATAGAAAAAAGCAGCCAAAGCCCTAATTCTCTCGCACATTAACATGCGATCTAGCATTGCTTTCTCGGCAAACCCTTGGCAGGTGAAACCCTTCCTCCATGCCATTCATCCAGTGGTACTGCCCAGGACAAAGTGCCCACCTCCTACAGATGCTATTCGGGAGCAGGAGTAATAAATAAAAGCATCTCATGAAAAGGAAACTTCAGCTGCTGATGGTTCACATGAGTTGGACGCAACTGCAATGCTGGAAGTGGACCTGGGCGACTCGTCCAATGAAAAGGGCGCAGAGGGGAAGAGTCTGGCCACAACTGTCCTTCTGGCACAGCAGAGGCTCAGCAGGGAAAGCCTCACGACTTAACATAGGCTTGTCTTTATGCAGAGGAGGGAGAGAGAGAGAGAGAGGAGAGAGAGAGAGAGAGAGAGAGAGAGAGAGAGAGAGAGAGAGAGAGAGAGAATAAATAGACTACCAGCACACCCAACAGAGCCCAAATGCAGCAGCGAAGTAGCTTTGAAGTAGCGTGCATTACATTCACTGGCCACCCTCTGGGTGCCGTCTATCGCCTTGTTCTTACATCTTACTCACGCATAAGGAGACAGACCAAAAGACCCAAAGTCAAAGTCACACACAGATCAACATGAACGATCCCCATGTCAACCACCCCTATTAGAACAGGTAAATCGCTAATCAGGCATCGAGGAGAAACAAAGCCAGCCGAGGGGCTCGTGGCTCTACAGGCGAAACTCAACGCGAGTGTCATGTGAGCAGTTCACCGCAAACTTTGAGTCCAGAGAGGGTTGTACCAGAGCAGGAAGCTGCATGATGTCACTGACAGCAGCATGCTGAGGGAGGCCGTCTGTGGGACTGAGTTACGGCAATGAGCGGTTAACAAAGGAAGAACATCTCTCCCCAGACTCACCCCACTGAAGAACAAAACTAAACATAGCTCAACAATAGCTCATCCGCTTATCTGCTCTTTGGGATTCCGCTATCCCATGATGCCAAGCTTACGTTCCGCAGGACTGCTAATAAAGCTGGTGGTATCAGGGAACAACACCAAACCTAGACTGGTGCTGCGAGTGACATCACAGCACAGATGACACCCAGGAGTCCCCGTTAACAAAACTAGCTAGTTTTGGTGCTGTTGACTTCAGCTGACCCCTCCCCCCTATTTTCTACTTAGAGGATCCATGAAGAAACCCCAAGGGCATGCCCTGCACTGTCAGGAAAAAAGCACCAATTTGTACCTTTGAGAGTACAATTACTTGTCATTGGGGCTGTAATCTCAAGGGTCTGCCAATTGTACCCTAGTTATAGGTAAATGTACCTTTTAGTCTAATTTAAGGTACAGCCATAAACTCTGATAAATATTTTTGTACCACTGGGGTACATTAATGTATGTACCTTGGGGAACAAAACTACCAGGGTTGTAATGCTTTTTTCCTGACAGTGTAGGGGAAGAATATAACACTTCGACATTTTCAATGCCAACACATCACCCCGACGTTTGGCCATTTAAGCACAAACTAATGAACTCACATTGCAAACCAGGAAACTCCTAAAACGGTTAAAGACATTAATTCTAAATATGACTGGGAAAAAGAAGATTAACCGAGGCATCTTATGGCAATGACTTTGATGTTTCTCCATTAGCACATGGAGAGAAGCCAGAAGTGAGGTTGGATTTACACACCCTCTCTAGCCCCACCCCCTACCAAATGCAGAGTTTGGAGATCTCAATGGCGTGAGTGCCAACTTCTTTTTTTGTCCCATGTAAGGAGAAGCCGCTTGGGAATGTCGAGATTTCCTTCGCTGATGCCAGAGGCACAATTACAGGAAGAAGCTACAGAACCAAGGAGAGGGAAGAGGCGGGTCCAGGGGTCAGCAATGAGAGAATAACTCTACGGCCTGCAGCTTACCATCATGGCATCACCCACAACGTTTATAAGCCAAATATTATTATTTGTCTGGTAGTGAGCAAACTGTAGTTAAGAGACCTGTGATAGTCAAAGGTCTTTGAATGACTGTGGGACTGCAGCCAAATTCCTATTGGTGTACAGCAGATGGAAGCAACCAATCACAGGACAAAGCTCCCTTGAGAAGCCAAGAACCCACTACTGAAGAGGTGTGAATACTGACAATGCAACAATAAAGTACTAGAATACCTCACACAGCTGCCCATCCAAGAGTTTACCCATCTCAGCTTGATGTTAAGTGCAGCTGGAACACCAGCATTTCAATGCTGTGGACTACAGAGGAGAAACAGCCAAGTTCCGTGCAGCAGGGGCTCCAAGACAGTGTGACCAGCAAGGGTGCTTTGGCAAAATAAGCTGAGGGAAATGGAGGAAGGACAAAGCAACCACAACAAGCCACCTATCATAGATCTGTCAGCATCTTGCCACAGGCACCAACGTCCTCCTGTCATAGGACACCTCCACAGAGTGCGGTTCAGTGACAACTTGGGTGAAGGCTACTCCTGGATCACTTAGTGCTGCTGATAAGGGGTGCCGGCAGCCTGAGAGGACAGTGCCTGGAAGCCCATATGCAGCCTTGTGCAAAGCCTCCAGCTGCAAACACTGTACAACGAGGTGTAGTCTTTAAACGATACAATGATGTCAAGGTGGCCATTTTGCTCAGTGCCAACATATATAATCCAAAACTAACAATTCACATTAAGCCGAATGTGTCTTTATGGCATAGAAACCTAATGACCAGGAAGATGCAGATCCAGCATCCAGATAAAACAATGAAAAAAACCTTACACTATAAATAAACTGTATGAATGCAAGTCCGTTTCGGGCTGATACTGGAGAATGAAGCATAGCATTACAAAATAAAGAGACAAAACACACAAACAATATTTGAATAGTCTCGTGAAGTCAGGCAAATGAGAACCTGGAGAGCACAGACCAAAACACGCAAGCACTCTCTCATAGAGCGCAGACTCACTCATTCGTTCATGCATAACTGACAACAGGAATTCAAGAAATTACATTGAGCAGGGGAAAGTAGAGACAACCAGCTCTGGAGGAAGCAAACTCAGTTATTTCCTCTGAAATAATAGCCTGAAATACAAGCATAGGGGTGTTTCCACGCATGCGAGACCATTTAAGTGTCTTTGGTCTGCGTCTGAGAGGACATGATGGCACTCACATAATGACTTTTCTGAGCGCTACCCCCCTCTCCTTGCCTCCCACCTTCTCTCTGGCTTAGACTAACAGCTACCCAGCGGTCACCTGGATAAACTGTTGCCACCCCACACCTTTTCCAGCAGTACCTAGTTGGTCTTCTATCCAAGTACTGGCCAGGCCCAAACCTGCTTAGCTTCAGGTGGAATACCGAAGCATTGCAGGCAGAATGGCTGCTGCAGCGGCTGTTGAACGTTCCTTTGCGCATCGCTTATCTTTATCCTACCATGTTGGCTCAGGATAATTAGTAACGTCAACAAGTCACTAGTAGACCAAGCTTTGGGCGATGGGTCAGACCAGGGACACTTTAGCAAAGTTCTTCGCTTATCACATGTACGTTGATATTTGCTGACCAGGTTACGCAACTAGGTGGCAGCAATAACGCTGTCCCTGTCGCCCACCCTTTACTGCCTCGACATCTACTCTGCAGCGGCTGACACTCCGGGCCAAACAGCCCCTGCAAGGAACACCACTAAAGCTCAGGCATTTGGGGCAAACGGCTGCCTTGGGCTGTAGGACACAGTGTAGGTGACCTTCTTAAGAGGAATATTCTAGGGAGAAAACTTAGAAGCTGGACTGTTAAAGGGCAACGGTACTACGATTACCTAAACACCATCCTGGAGTCATGATATTTCAAGTGTGTGTTCACTGCTAAGTCATAAATCACTTAACTGGAGTTATCGCTCCACTAAATTACTGTGGCCATGCTTGATTTTCCCCAATGCGCTTTCAAATCCCTCAATTCTTCACATTTAATCAACAGCTCTACTTCAACGGTTAATCACTCGACTCTGCGTAACTCTAAACCAGGGTTCTTCAAATCTGGACCTTTATTCCAAATCCAGGCCTCGTTTTCAGTTCTCCCAGGTAGTTAGTTTAAAAATTACTGATTCTGATTGGTCAGAGGCTTCACAGGTAAAGGAAGGCTGGGAAACCAGCAGTGCTCGGACCTCGAGGACCGTGATTTGAATAATAGGGCTCTAAACTGTAATATCAAACATTACTAGCACTTTGCTACCATGTAACGCCTGCGAGATGATGTGCACATGGCACACGGTGTTTTCACCCACCCTAGCTGTGTTATTAAAGCACCATCAGGACATCGTGAACACAATCCCTCTGTAACACGTGTACACAAACCCAGTGACCAATCACAGGCGAGCTTAGTAAGCAGAACCAGGGCTAATACATAAAAGAAAGAGCTGCTAACTGCAGGTAATCCCACATGCTTCATGACAGTCCCAAGACAATAGTGAGTGTGGTTTGGGGGAGGGGAGCAGCATTACCATTTCCTCCCTCTTGGATGGCTTACTTCCCAACAAGAGAGATAAGCAAGAACAGAGGGGGTCTTTATGTCACGTTGTATGTAAATACCTACTTTACCATGAAAACCACAATATGACTAGGTAGGCCTTTAAATCAAGATGAGAAAAGGAAACGTATCCATTCTTTTGTCCACACCAGAAATAGTAAACTGTTCCCACATGTACACACCATCAGAAATGCAGCAGGCCATGGCTATGGTTTACAGACCACCGTTAGGCCGCAGGGGGGGGATCCCCAGGTACACCAGAGCAAGGTTCCCCTGCATCGCACAAGTGCGTCAAAGGCACTGATTTAAGAAGCTGGGGAAAGGATTACATACGATAAGGCACCACCGCATTTTGTATGAACCGTCCAAAGCAATAAAGGCGACTAAATGAGAAGCAGACACACAACAAAAAAAAGACTTGTTCCTCGCAATGGGTAACGACAGAGGCCTCAAGATTACTGCCACATGTGTCAAGTGATTTACACATATCCAGTTCCCAGAGGCGTTAAAATGCGGGGTCTGGCTGACGGTACTGATATCACGCTCAACCGTATCCATAAACAATGCTCCTGATGATGATGATTTCTATTATGATTAATGATTCCGTTTGCGGAGCCATCGCCACAACACAAGCTCACAATCAATATTTAGCGCATGAAGCGTTAAAATGCATCTGGGATTACGGCAGCCGGTATGAACGACAAAAGGCAGCGTGCGGTTCAACCACAACAAACGCAGCGCATGGGGGTACGTTAACTTAGTTTCAAATCCGTTCCGGTTACATGCCATATATCACTTAGGGTAATAAAATCTAGTTGTAAAAAAAAATCTTTTCTAAAAAATCCACAAATCAAAATGCGTCGGGGTAAAACACCGCCACACTAAAATATCTCTGCTTTTCACTAACGTTCCATCCCCATCACATCAACTACTATTAACGCTTCGTCAATCATTCAAGTTGCAAGGTAAGAGAAGCGAAATGACACCTTTAAACCAGCAGCTCAGAGCCAGATCAGGCATTAAATGTTGCTATCCGTTTAGTTCTATAAATCTTCAGACGGTAAAATTCAAAAGGACTATTAAGTGACATTTAGGTGTATATAGACATAGAGCCATGTCACCAAGATTGGAAAAAAAAAAACAACGTGCGTTCGTTCTCTTTACGTTTTAATACCAAAACAAAACTTGTTTATTTTCTTGTTCATTTTTTAGACTGCCGAATCTCTCTACATTTAATAATATTAATTTTTGGTTTTGAAAGCAACACAATAGAACACATCTGCAGGAGATAGCAAAAACCTGAGAAGTATGCAACAAAAGCGCCGGTTTGATAAGACCAAAACTCCTTCCGTGAGAAAATAAAGCGCAGATCTGCTACAAAATTCAGCATGTTAAACTGGTCTGGTTTTTGATCTGGGACCAGCAGTGCAGTGCAATTACCGTGTAAACATTTTGACAGTGATTTTAACTTTGGCCGGTCATATTCTGACCTCACGGTTTACGGTTCAGTGGGGAAACCGGGAAACCGGAACAGAAGTAACCAGTTAAGTAGCAAAAATACGACTGTGGGTCTTCGGCCGCCGTGTTTGCGGATAGCCCGCGCCGTCCCGTCCATCGCCGTCGGGGAAGCGCTGTAATCAACTCGCACCATTTTAGTAACATCAACATTTCAGGAAAAAATCGAACAGAAACCTGAGGCTGCGTGTGACAAAACACGAATACCTGTTTAAACGAGTTGCGACCATCCGGAGCCCCATCCGGGCAGAGACCGGTCTGTCCGCCCGGCCGGGTAACGTTAGCATCGTGCTAACGCTGCGGAGCGATGACTCGCAGTACAGACGCTGAGCAGCGCACACTCCCTCCCCGACAGCACAAAGTATGTTTCCCGCTCAACAAAAAAGAGGAAAAGAAAACGGAACCCCCACAAAGACATAAAAACAGATAGTTTTGTACCTGTAACTCAGCCCGTTCCACCTCCCACTGCGCCCTCTCCACCTCGAAACGGGCCCATTCGTGTTGCAGGAAGTGCAAGATCCCGGGGATACTATACTGAGCCCTGACGGCCTCGCCACCGTCGCCTTCGGCCAGAGATCCCTTTCCACCACCCGGCAAAACCGAGTTATTATTGTTGTTGAAAAAGACGCCCGGCCCCGCCTGTTCATCCATGACCAGGTATAAGGGGGTCGGATCTAGGACAGCCGGCAGAACTTCTCTGTCGGGGGATCCTCTCCGCCGCCTGTGAGCTGACTGCGATCTCCGCCGTTACACCATGAAAAAAACAAAAATACCAGCGCTCTCATCGCAAGCGATCTCCTTTCTGACAGCTAGCTGTCAATCAATGACGCAGACCTTCGGGGAACGCCCACGGCGTGCAGAAAAGCATGACGGGATCTGTTGTTTTTGGAATATATGTTGCGGGCTGGTCGTGCGAGATCTGATGCCTAATCATATTTGAAATATACGACGTTCTTAAAGTACCATATTACAAACTCAAGTTGGCCTACCAAAAAAAAAATTAACAACAGGGAGTACAGTTAGAGAAACTGTTCATTATTATTCTCCAGTGTTGAGAAAGACTTTTTTCTGCAGTCTTGAGTATCTTATTTATATCCCGTGCCTATAAAAAGAAGACAGCTGTCTAAAGCCAGCCATCAGAGTATAATTATTCAATCAGTGTTGAAGGACAGCTTAGCTTTGCAGATCCTACCAGTCAGTGGTTGTTTTATGTTCATGTAGGAGGGGGAATCATGATGTAGACTAGATACACTTTAGAGCGACTGTTACAAATTATTAGTGTATATAGGCCTATATTCCACTGACAGCCAAAGGCATAAGAAATACGCACTTGTTAAAGGGGCTGTATTTTGGACATCTCTTTTTATGGTTAAGTGGTAATGTATTTGTTACTTTAATATCATTTTGTTTTATACTTTTATTTGTATTATTCATTTGTGAGTGAATCAGCTGATGGGGCCTTTCATACTGAAGCACATGAATGGTCTTACTGTGACAGAGCAGTTTCTTCCCCCTGGAAAAGGTTGTTTATGAACTTTGTCTGATTAGAGAAAGGAAGCTCTTAAATAGTGCAGACTGTGGGAAATATCTGCTCCTGGCATCTCCATTAGGACGAACTGAAAGTCCTGTGTGCTCGTCGCCAGGACTTTCTGGGTGCGGGAAAAGCACTGTCCTATTGCTGAATAATGTTGCTGCCTTTTATTACTGTCTCAGTCACAGCCAGCTATTACAACCACTAAGCAAGTGATGATCTCATCTAGTAAAATTCCAGTGTTATACCTGCTTTGTTTTTGACGGAGCAGCAGATTCACTGCAGATTTCACTGGCATTAAGTCTCATGGACCACTAGTATCATTCGTAGGAATGTGACAATGTAATTGGGGTTAAACTTGTTCATGTACAACAATCATATTTTTACAGTATACCTTGCAGGGAAAGTTATGGGACATAATGAAGGGATGGGAGATTGTTGTCAGGGTGTTGTTCAGCCTCTTTATGATTTCTCATCAGGTTTGTTATGAACCTGTACTACAGTCGAACAAACATTCTTTCACTGGAAAAAGTAGCAGTTTTTACTCCAGACAAGAAATTCAGAAATAGAGACTCATTTAACACAACAAAACTCATTTTATTCCAGATGTGGCCCTATGGATTTGGTAGCTGCCATCTCTGCATATTATCCCTATTAAAATGGGTATGATCCGCATGACCTGAATTCACTCTTCCTAGCTTATCACCCTTATGTTGTAGTGACACAAAACACACTTGAATTGAGTTTTTTTTTTTCCATTAACCTGCTGCTTTTATTCAGACTCATGATAAAATTCTTACAGACTTGTAGACGAAGCAAATCGACTCAGAACAAACCAAAACCCAGGATCTTCTCTCGCTTATTGGTAAGTGCTATATGCAACATCTTGTTTGTTGCCGGCAAACTTACTTTACAAGCAGTCCAGTACCATCGAATATAACAGCTACGGAAACATCACTACAGGAAAAAAAACAAGACACCAGCTTTGGTTGACAGTGACGAGAGACCAGGGACCTGTATCACAAAGTGAGTCAGCCGGATAACTTGTTGGATTTAAGGAACTCCGCTAGATGCAAGTGAACTAAGATACAGACCATTCATAGTGAAGTACTGTTAATCCAGCTTAGTAAGCAATACTTAATACTAATGGCTTCGCGATACAGTTCTCTGGTGACCAATGTTTCTGTGAGTTTACAAACATGTCTTCATGCCTCGCAGTGCTCAGGATGTACATTGTGTGACGACGGTTTAACTTGTGTCAGGTTCATTTATTTACACAGATCTACAAAAGGTTTAAAAGTATTAATGGATCGACAGACAATGAATATGGTTTGCAAAAAAAAAAGGTGCAAGGTCCAAACTTTGAGGAGAAACAAAAGAAACACCAAAATGACAGAAGGAAGGGGAAGAGTAGATGGGGCAATAACAATGCCTAGATTACCCAAGATTCTCCTCTTTTGACAGTGGGCACAACAGCTCATGATTGGCAGCCCGTGTGTCATTATTCACACTTATCCAGACTTACAAAATACACACACACACACTCGAAATAGAACATAATGCTTTCATTTGCAAACACAGCACTATCTGATCATATTAAGCAAATTAATGTG
>JAABNX020000070.1:5471878-5482330 GCA_015163995.2 Mormyrus lacerda | reverse complement strand
CCCCCACTTGGTTTTGCTCGAAGGCTGTATTGAAGTAAAGTGCATGTCGTGAACGGTAAAGGAATGTGAGAATGAATGGGGAAAGAAATTAGAAAGACCATCCAGGTGGTAATAACAACTCTGATCATTCCCTTTACAGATTCACCGCCTTGGACACCGGGAATTGAAACAGGCTACACCTTAAAATGCAGTATAGTAAGTCAATTTCCAGACTAATCTCCAAGAATCTCAACACAGAGACCCCTGGATTTCATATTTACATGCTCATTGACTACTACATTTGCACCTTTAAATAACCATAGCTATTAAAACAAAGTAAGGTTGATCCACAGACAAAAAAGCAAACTGAAAACAAATGATGGGAACATGATGTTATTTCCAATATATGGCATACAGTGCTTCTAAAAAGAATGACTACAGAAGCAGAAGGGGTGGGGAGAGAGAGACTAGAAAAAGCTGGTTTTCAGTTTGATGGTAGGCGCTGCCTGGACGGTGGGCTGGGCTTGCCTGGCCGTCGCCTTGGCCTTGCTGCTCGCCTGGTTGGCCCGGACGGCCGTCTCCAGGCGGATCTTCAGCTCCGGGGCGGCCCCGATCACCGTCTTGAAGGCGGTCGGGTACAGGGGGCCGATGCGCATCAGGTCCCGCAGAGCGAACTCATGCAGACCCTTGGAGGTGGGAGTGGCCGAGGAGAAGGCGTTCTCGTCCAGTAGGTAGGAGATCAGTGTGGGTACAAGCAGAGCCAGAAGCTGGACACCTTTAAGCGGGGGGGGGGGCGATACACTGGTGAAGTCAGACATCGATGGTCCAGCTCACCAAACACACACAGCAGCTACTTAAAAAGCAACACTGGCACACTAAGGTACCCTAGAACACTAGATCAGTGTAGTAAATCATTAAAGTGAAACAAGGACAACAAAAAAAACAGAGCTTCACGCTGGTGCCTAATGTGATCATTCACTGGTGATGCATAACCCCAATCCACAAAAAACTCCTTATGCACGACAGACATTAGCATGCCGACTCCCAACTCCACTGCCTGGAGAAACTTATTCCGCTAAGCAAATTTATAGGCTCGGTAATTATAGCTTGATGTTAAGGACCTTCACCTTATCACCAAACCTTCATGTAGATCCATTGTCAGGAAACAGAAGAATATTTAATACCCTGGAAGCTTACAGAATTCAGATAGACTGCATTAATACTTAACAATGTACCATAATTACACAACAGTACATGTATATTTTAATAGAGGTCAAATAATATGCATCAATCAAAGCACATAATCCCAATAAGTATATCTACTGTAATTTTCTGATCTAATCATGTTAAGAAAGTTCTAACTGGTCTGTTTCCAAATTCAGGCTTTTCCATTTCTTTTCTGAGGCTAGCTTCAGAAAAAAAAACTGCAACTGAAAACCCTTGATTTTAGGAAAATGCATGCTGGGAAATCTCAGACAAAGATCGAGTTGCACAACTGTCCACAATAACGCGTCACAAGAAGCATGACTGGAACATCCTTATGGAGACACAAGCACACTGTAATTCTTCCCCAATCTGGACAGTGTGATGTCAAGAACATCAATGAACTGGATAAAGGGTATCCTATCTCTGTGTGGAACAGGGTCACTTAGCCACAGCTCTGCTACAAACTAAGTTATGAACCTTCATTGAGCTATTTGCTTCTATTTGTGGAGACAGAACCAAGCTGCACATCACGATTTCAACTTGGTAAACACTGTCACACCCAAGAATACACAACAGAACCACAAAACTACCATATTGGATGTTTGGGTCTCTCGGCCGGCATCTTACGGTTCTGCTCTTCGCCCATGGCCACCAGGTTCTCCAGCACCTTGATGCCCTCCTGCACGGCCTGCAGCTCAGCGGCGCTGGCCGGCCGACTCCGCTCCACCGCCTTCAGCTTCTCCACTACGGGCGGCGCCAACGCGTGGATGTAGGGGGTGGCCAGGGCTCTGCTGGAGTGCTGGAACACGGAGAGCAGCAGCTGGTAGCACCTGGCCTGAACCTGGAGGGTCGGGGGTGGGGGGGGCAGAGAACGCTGATCTGTGCTGATGTCAGGGTGAAAGACGATGTCATAAATCAACACAGAAAGTGCCTGAATTTCCAAAAATCAAAAAGCATGTGGAGAATCACAGGAGCTCTGCAATGCACACTAAAGACCTAGGTGTGTGTGTGTGCACATATACAGATGTCCCAGTCCACTTTTCTGGTACCCTGATTCGATCCAGTCCTAATCTCTCCTTTTAATAAATATGTAAATATATACTGTATACACAAACAGCAGTGCTACTTTGAGTTTCTGATTTAAAGAATTTCTGCGTGGATGACGCCTCCGCAGTTTGCAGGTCCGGGCCATGTGCCTCAGGATTACTGCAGTGTGACGGAACCTTACAATCTGCACAATTGATGTAAATTAGCTGCATGTGAGAAATTAAATAGAACGGGCTTTGGATTGGGCTGTCAGTCAATTAAAAATGCCTGGATCATCCCGATTCCGATTTTTAGCATCGATTTGGGACGTCACTGATATCCACCAATCCAACCCTTTTTACATTTTTATATTATCTGAAATGCCTGTTTTGAGACTTAAAAATAAGCTGAAGGGGCCCAAACCTAATGATCTGCGTCATCTGCAGTGAGCCGGTGTGGAGGAACTGCACATCTAGCTATTCTGAGGACTCAGCTGGTTCTCAGTGAGAGAGTACTGATCCTACTAGGTCCAGGACCACCCACAGGCTGATCCACACAGGAGATGCTGGATTCAGCTCCTTCCGCTGCTGGACACTTCCTTTCAGACGGTGACGTCCGTCAGCATCCCATCCATTTTTCCCTACTCGAGTGCCAATGCATCCACATGAAGAAAAGCTTCTCTGGGGTGAGTGAGCTGTTCTTGATCTGTCTGAGTATTTGGATTTTAGTGATTTTGTACTCTGAGCTAGAGATGGTGTGGAAGACACTTTCAGGCTTTCAGTACCTATGTAGTGTGCTCTATGAGGCTGCCGGATCGCTGTCCCACATACACCAAACTGGACCAGTACCCTTTACGCAAACTGCCTTTGTCTTAGCCAATTATAACAGGTAACAGAAATGTTCTTTTTGGTTTGTTGTCTCTCTCACTCATGCACAGAATATGGCAGGCTAAGTCAAACACTTTTTGCATGCTCAAGAGACAACTCTGGCAAGAAATAATAAAAACAAGTATTCTATAATATACAGCTAGAAAATACTCACAGGAAAATGTCCCTAAGGGTCATTTAAACCAATTATGACTAAATTGAAAACTGCAATAACAATAAAGCAGGCAAATAGGATTCCTAAGTTGTCCCTATATTCATATAAACATTGCAGAGTCTCACAATCAAAAGATGTCATTGGCTGGGCTGAGGAACAAGCTATGAAGGCTGCTGGCCCTCGCCCACACGGGAGGGGTGGTACAGGAAGGACATGGTGCAAGACCGAGGTATCAAAGAATGCAGCTCAGCAATGTTGCAGTCCATTACCCAGGGGTCGCTGGAGTTGAGGGCGTTCCGGAAGCGGTCCATACACCCCTTCTGCAAGGACGTGACCCCCACCACCTCTGCGCCAGCCGACAGCAGGAAGAGCGTGACAGCCGTCAACATGCTGACCTCATCCATGTTGGGTCTGGACTCGTCTGAGAGAAAGTCCGACAATGTCATTAACACACGCGCTTTAAAAAGAAATGCTCTCAATAGTTGATAACTCATAGGCTGAGAATTCATCAGTATTTGTTTGCGATGTTGAGCCGGTGTCCGTGCAGCGCGCGCGTGCGCCGGTACCTGGCTGTGAGTACTCCAGCACGGACGCCAGGCTACTTCGCACCAGGCTGCTCCAGCGCTTGTGGATCTTCTCCACCCGTGCCAGCGGAGACGTTATGATAGTCTTGATGCCCTGCAGGGCGGCCGACACGGGCAGCGGTATCGCGTTGTCCGCCGTCTTCACCGCTGTCTCCCTCAGGACCCCCGTGATCAAGAAGAGGATTGTGGGTAGGATGGTCATACTCCCTGACGAGGCAAAGACAGCGGGCTGAGACCTGCCTTCTGCGAGCTCGCCATTTCTATTGTGTATTTCTGGGTGTATTCATTCCATTTCGGTGGAAAATTCTTCTATTAAACTCGCCAATTTAAATAAACAACACAAATGCCAACAGTTTTGGGTCAACCCTTTTATAGTTCTGCTTGGAAGGATGTAGGAATCATACACTGCAAGTCAGAGTCCGTGGGAAGTCCCTACAAGATAAACAAATATGTGTGTGAGAATGTGTGCTTTTGTTACTATCACACTGAGGGGACCAGATTTCCCCACAATGTGATAAAAACCTGAAACTTTTTACCTTGTGGGAACATTTTTTTGGTCTACACAAGGATCACCTCAGTTTTATAAAAATCTGTGAATGTAACCAAAAAACTAAAAATGGCAGAAGTTTTGTGTTTTGTTTGGTTACTTATGGTTAAGGTTAGGGCTGGGTAGGGTTAGGGTTCTCATAGCTGGGATTGAGGTTATGCCTATAGAAATGAATGGTCTCAAACCCATTAAGTCCCCTTAAAGATATGAATATGTGCACTGTTGCTGTATGTGTGTGTGTGTGTGTGTGTGTGTGTGTGTGCTGCACACCAGCCCCACCTGTTGGGGAGCAGAGGGAGGGCAGCTCAGCCAGGATGGCGACAGTGGCAGCCACAAGACGGGCACTCTCGTCGGGCAGCCGCTGGGTCCTGTGGGCCGGGTGGCTGGGTGAGTCGGCCACACGGGCGTTGAGTTGAGGCAGGTGCCGCACCAGGATGAACACCAAGAGCTCCATGGCTGCAAACACCAGGGACTTCCCAGGAACGAGTTCCCCCGTGTCTCCCCCCTCCCCTAGGGCCGAGGGCTGGTCCTTCTCATCAGATTCCTCTTTACCTGGTAGGGAATGAGGAGAGTGTTGGGCCGGGGGGAGGGGGGCAGATTCATACTGAACTAATTAAAGCCTCCACTGGGTCTGACCTATCCCAATGAGGGAGCCTTGCGCCCTGTGCCAAACAACCACTCACCTTTGAGCGCCCTCTGTAGGTGGTCCTGGGCAGCGCGGACGGTGTCCTGCACCACGGCAGCCACCTGCAGCTGCAGCGCGGGCGGGTCGCGGGTCAGCAGCAGCCGGTGCAGCACGTTCAGAAGCTCCACCGCCAAAAGCTGCAACCAGAGGAAAAGGGAGTAGGCTGGCTATCTGCAAACATGGCCCCTCCCACTCACACCTGACCCAATCACCTGTCTCCCTTAAAAATTTCCACTTACATTTCAGCTCAGCAGTTGTGACTAGCAATTAAATTATTTATGACACAGCAGATGTTTGATTACAATTGACTTCAACAAAAGTGGAACGGAAAACCAGCAGATGGACCCTACAGTTCTGGAGTCCCCCCCCCCTCCCCCCATGCCACAGACCGAGAGATTCCGGCGTGATTCAGCCATCATCCCAGCAGACGTACCTGGTCCTGGCCGATGTGCATCCGTGCGCAAGGTGAGTCCAGCAGCGTGCAGAGTGCCTGCAGGCAGGACATGACGTGTTCCAGGGGCTCCTCCGGGCGAGGGAAGCAGAGAAACTCGATGCTGACACCTGGGGGGGGGGGGGGGCATTATGCTGGGTTTTTACGCTTTCGATGACTCCCCAGACAAAAACACCCAGTCAGAAATATAACACAGAAATCCTCTCCTCCTCTCAAGAACTTCAAATCTACCCACGTTTCATAAACTAAATCTATCCTCTTGAGACCCGATGAAGAATTCATTTTTAATATTGATTAACATTTTGATTCGACGAGGAGAGGAAGTTAGCAAGGTCACACCCCCATGCATGTCATGTCACCTTAATGCCCTAACTGTCCTTTTTAAGGAACAGCATGTCTTAATAGAGTGGCACATACTATATGGGCAAAAGCATAATGTCCTCTACAAAAAAATTGTTGGATCTCAGGAGGCGATTCACCTTTAAATGAGAAAATGCATGTTTTGAATATTATGCTTATTTCATGGTGCATAGCACTGTTGCCTCACACACAGTGGGGGTTGGAATCCCAGCAGGAGAAGGCTGGAAGGGTGCAGTACCTAGTAGCAGGTGCATCCTGTCCCTCGCCAGCTCATCTGGGTCCTTAGGGGCGGCGCCGGGGGCCCGGGGGGGCTCGTCGGCCACATCTCCGGCCCCGAATCCCGCATGGCTGAGCCAAAGTGCTGCGGCGTGCAGGATGGGCGCCCAGGAGCTGCGGTAGTGGAGCCGGGCGGAGTCAATCGTCTCGGGGGTGTAGAAGGCCCCTCCTGCGGGGGTAAGGGCAGAGAGACACGGAAGGGTTGGGGTGAGGGGTCGGGGCCAACTTGGGACCCGCCTGGAACGGGATCACAGCCTGGCAGGGGTGCGTACCGTCGGGGGGCAGCTGGCTGGCAAACTCAGCGGGCAGCGTGAGAAGGGCGTAGTCGCGCAGCGCCGCCAACCATAGACGGCTGAGGGCGGGCAGCTCCGGCTGCACCAGCGTGATCAGGCTGTCCGGCGGCAGCACATCCGACGCCTCCGCCAGGTCCTCCTCCTCCTCATCCGCACCCGCTCCCGCCGGCCCCGCCGGCTGATTCTCTGCTTTCTTCTTGATCTCCATGGCGACCACGTAGACCTGAGGGCGCCGGATCGGAAAGCAGGTGTTAGTGTCAAACGAGCTGCTGAGCGGAGGGAAGATCATGTGACAGGAAGGCAGGCAGATGGGTGGACCTCAGCCCAAGCCTTGAGGACGGCCAGCTTCTCCATGGTGGTGGCACTCTCGCTGTACAGTTGGGTGGACGAACTCTTCCCAGCCTGCACTTTGTCCAGGGAGGACACCAGGAGGTTGTGGACCCGCCGCAAGTCATTGAGGTCGCTGACCACGCCGCTGCCGATCCAGGTGCTGCACACCTAGCAACACCACGGGACACCACTCTCATTAGCAACCGCGGTGGAGCCTCAGACTTGGGCGTACGATAGTGAGCGTCTCTTGTGCCTCAAGTTACCTGGCAGGCCTTGGCTGTGATGTCAGAGGGGGTGTCGGGTGAGAAGGCGGGACGCAGGGCTGCCCCAACCTGCAGAATTGGGGGGAGTAGATGGTGCCGTGAGTGACATCACATTGGGCTGGGCCTCTTATGGGATTTTCTCCTGGTCACACTTATCCTTTGATGGCAGCTGGCGCCATCCCATAATCCCAGGAGCAACTCTAATTTTCCCTGTGATATTCCCAGTGTCTCATGTACTCACTGCTGACAGACATTTCCATAATAATATTAAAAATTACAATTTACTGACAATTACAGTCTAATTCCCAAGAAAGAGCCCCGCCCAGTGGTCTCATCAGCCTCGACCAATAAGAGGCCGCAAGGGGCCAGACAGACTCACGTTGGCCTGGTACTGCTCTAGGATGACGTGGCCGGGGAACTCGGGCTCGGGCACGGAGGCGAACTTCTTGATGATGTCCTCCAGCGCCTGCAGGCCGGCCATGCGCAGCTGGTGGCTGTGGTCTGTGGCGGCCATGAAGGCCATGCGGATCAGGTCCGATAGATGCAGAACCAGCAGGTCACCTGGCGCGGACAGAGAATGTCACCCAAGAAATGACTTACTAAACACAGACTTAGTGGCAGAGATGAGTTGATTTATGGTGTAACACACTCCCCCCCCGAGTACTTTGCTGCTAATCAGCAGTGACTGGCTGTCCAGCTGCCGTGGATTTGAGAACTTCAGCCCTCCCTTCTCTGCAGATAACAAGCAAACTAAGCCACTTCTCTGCTCATTCACACTTACTTCCTGAAGGCCTGTGGCTGCCTAAACCCCCCCCCCCCCATGCATAATGACTCAGAGTCTGCCAGTATAGACCAGGATGATAATGAGGAACTCCATCTCAATAGGGGAGGAAAAAAAGGGCTTTTCTGTAATTTATGGATCATTTTAAAGCAACTTTGGCATGACATTGTGAATTTTGGGATGACTTCAAGATGGAGCCTTTAAGTTTAGCACAGCAAGGCCCACACAGGCCCAAACAAAGATGAGAGACCATTAGAGAATCACACCAGAGACCCGATGGGCCAGAGTAGACACTGGACAAGTACCTTTGGGGTTCTTGGCCTTGGCGGAGCGGGCGGTGGCGAGGTCAAAGTGCGCCCTGTCCACATTCTCACAGAGCAGTATGATGCGGCACAGGCAGTCGGCCGCAAACACACGAGTCACCCACCGGGGGGCGACGGAGGGCTTCTTCTTCTCGTCCTCCCCCAGGGTGGTGAACATGGTGTCATCATCCATCTCGTCTTTCTTCTCCGAATCTTCCTCTTCCTTGCCCAGCTCTGGTGCCACAGCCCCGCCCACCTCTGCCATAAAAAATAAATATATAAATATATATATACATAAACATAAACAGATATCAGAATTATATCAGGCACATGATGTCTCCAGGACAAGGAGCAAGCTTATCCGTCTTTGCAATACACCACATAAAGAGCTGAAGCTTAAGAGAGACTGAATCAAACTTTATCTATTGCGTCGTTGCCTCCCTCTTCCTCACAAATAGAGATACACTGAAGCCCCGTAAGAGCAAGTCAGCTACCTGTAGTGGCAGCCAACACGTCCTTGCACAGCTTGAGCCAGTGGGACAGCTTCTCCACAGCCAATGAAGACAGCATGTGGCCCAGGGTGTCGTGGATGTCGGAGCAGAGCTTCCTGTCCGTCTCGCGGTCCAGCATGCCGAACAGCACGCCCTCCAGGCCGGTCTCGGTGATGTTCAGGTCTGAGAGAGAGTGAGGCATGAAGCCTGGGTCGCCAAAAACCACACGTCCTTCAAGTCCACGAGAATTCCATTCACCCTCTTCCAGCGACGGCTATAAAGATCACCCCACACACAGGTAAATGCGGAAGGAGAATCCGCACCTTCTAACAACTGCTTTTCAATGTACGACGGTGACGTACTGATGGTGGTGCTGTCCTTGGCGTCACCCGCCTTCCTGGCTAGGCTGGTGGCGTACTCGCACACCTCGGCGGCCTCCCGCTGGGCGAGCTGCCGGAGGCACGCCACTGCCGCACGCCGCAAGAGCAAGTGGGAGCTGCACAGGTGCACCTGGGGAGTGGGGGGGTCAAACAGAATCTACGTCTCACTACAAGCTCCAGTCACAAGCCCATGTGACCTGATTAGGGGAGGAGCCAAAATAATGGTGGCGTGGCCGAGTCCAGTGGGTGGGGTTATGCTTTGTAATATTTCAGTGGGACAGTATTACAAGGAGAAGGAAAGGACGGAAGCGGGCAGGGGGCAGCCAGGAAGAGCTGGCGTGTTAGGGTTAGGGTGGGGTTCTAGGTCTAGGGTTAGGGTGGGGTTCTAGGTCTTACGCAGAGGCAGGGCACCAGGCTGGACAGGTTGACGTGGCGAGGGGCGAACATGTGCAGCTGCTGCAGGCAGGAGATGGCGGCGGCCTGCACCAGTGAGTCCGAGTGGTCCTGCATGATGGCACAACCCACCAGGCAGGAAGAGCGGATGGTAGAGATGGTCGCGCTGTTGCCTGGCGACGGACATATGGGACACGTCATTCTGTCAGCGTGGTCGTACAGGCAACAACGTAACGTACAACAGCCCTTAAGCCAACCCATTAACATAGGCCTGCACGAAAAGGACAGGTACTACTTACTCGCTCTTTACTGCAACCCTTTCACACTGCCTAAGGTAAAAGCACTAAGTCTAGCATATGGGGAATCATTGTAACCCTTTGTGACTATTAGTCTAATACTGCCCCCTTGTGGTATAGCAATCTGCAAAAAAAAGCAAGATCACAAACTATCAGTGGTTCATGTTAACGATTTATTTGTGCAAGGCCTCATAATATTTTCTCTACTTATTTCAGCAATTGCACAACCATTACCACACACACATATCTATGTTTAATAATGTGGGCTTCATAATTAGCACCTGCAGTAATCATTACATTTTAATTTAATGTGTCACGGATGCCTTCCCTCTTTTTTGTTTTTTTACATGAACCACAGAAATCGTCATATCAGATTTACGTTCGTTCCTGTTTAGCAGGGGGAGGGCAGTTCACTTTTCGGCCTGATCTTGGTCAACAAAGCTATAGTGTTTAGACCCGAGGACAGGTTTTTCCCCTACGGTTACCAACCACAACCACCGACTAACCACAAGTGACGCCACCGTCTGAAACAAGTAAAAGCATCTAATACTGGCAGGGTGACGGACTGCAGGGACGTGTGGGAGGTTCAGTACAGCATTACTATGGTAAACGGTGCATTACTCTGTTTCCACACTAGTACTGGCAAGGGGGTTAACACGATGGCGAATTGTGATGGACGTTTTGAGAAAATTGCAATTTTTATCACAGACTTGGCACTTAAAAATGTAGTCTAGATAGTTCTTTTTTTGTCTCAGTCAATGCTTTCTG
>JAABNX020000070.1:5443626-5464229 GCA_015163995.2 Mormyrus lacerda | reverse complement strand
CCCCCCCCCCCCCCCCCCCCCCCCCCCCCCCCCCCCCCCCCCCCCCAACAACTTAATCAGCTAGTTATGCCAGGGTTACTGATTTACTGTGGAATAATTTATAGTAGGAGAAAAGAGAAAAGTAAGAGACCATGAGTGTTTATGGCACCTAAAAAAGAGGCACGGATTTTAACAGACTCACCTTGGCAGCTGCACAGCGGACAGCCATGGACCTGTCAGTCAGCAAGGAGCGGGCGTTCTTATAGATGTCCCGGTGGCAAGAGGCAGCGGCCCCACCCAATCCACTCAGCACCTTCTGAAGGCTGAGCAGGATCTCCCCACGCCCCTGTGACTGACGCCGCAAAGTCGAAAGGAAAGGGGGAGGCGCAAAGAGCCGTCAATCAGAATCCGTGAAGCTGGCCACCGCCTCCTCCCGTTACGCATGACGGTCTCAAGCGTAACACGAACCGCGCTCATACCTCAGCGCTCTTCAGAGCCTTCAGGAGGTTGCTGATGGTGTCGGGGAAGGAGCTGCCCAGTATCCGGCCCATCTTCTCATAGAAGGCGCCCACACAAGCCACGGCAGCACTGCGGAGATGGAGACGCGGGTGAGGGCACATTACTGCTAGCTAACGGTGCCTACAAACAACGTGGACTCACTGCCATGAAGATGACAGGTAAACAGTAACCTGTAAGATCCTGTCATGCCATTATGGAGCAGTGTAGCTTGTATGGCTAATAACAGAGCTGCATCAAAGGCCATGCTAGCAAGAACCTTGAACTGACATATATTAGTGTATCCAGGGTATCACTAGTAGTGCTGGGTGTCGCCACCGATTTCCCGATTCCATTCAACTACGATTCACAAAGTCCCGAATCGATTCCATTTCCAGTTAGATTTGATTCAATATTGATTCTATTAGGGATACTTCAGTTACAATACCAAGTTTGCTTAGATAGTTAAGAGGTTCTCAGAGTACTAATGCTGTAAATTGTACAAGGAACCTTCTAGCTTGGTGCATTATTAAAAAGCAGCTGCATTAATTAACTTTTCATTGAACATGACAAATAAGTTTCAGATTGGACGTTTGCTCCTATAGATGACGTCTCGTTGAACGGTTCCAGAGATTTTTGGTATTTCCGCAGTATTTCACCTCCATTTTACAAATATTACATACTACTTTGCATTTGCCCGGCTTGTCAATGTCATCACACTTAACTCCTAAATACATCCAGACATCTGCCTTTAGGCCTGACGGTACATTCTATGGAGCAGGTTCCACCGTGTTTATCTGTCTGTGTCCACCAGATCTCATTGCACAAGGCTGGCCACGCAACAATAATGAAATTAAAGCTTAACTCATCCACAGGAAAAGGCCATAGACTGTAAAAGGCATATATTAAAAATCGATCTGGGGATTTTATGAATCGATAAGGTGAAATGAAGATGGATTTCAACGAGAAAATCAATTTTTTAAACCCAGCCCTAATGATTAGGCTGAATGTGATTGTTATTATAACCAAGCAACACTGCACCAGGCTGCCTATCACCAAAACCCCCCCGGGGGACCTGGCCCACTCACAGTTTGGTGGGAAGGTAGGCGGGTGTGTCATCCTTGCTCTTGATGATGTCATTGCACTTGTCGAGGGTCTGAAAGACGGTGAAAGTATCGCCGATGCTATATAGGGTGGCCAGATTCTTGGCCAGCAGTTTGCGGGTCGGGGGACCAGGGGCGCTACTGATTAGACCCGTCAGCTGCTCCACAAGCTTCTTCTGCTTCTCCTTCACATCCACCTGCAGGTGCGTGAACATTCATGTACACCCCAACACAAGTAAGCACATATACAGACACACACACACACACACACACACACACACACACAAAAACAGAGGTTACAGCATGCACAGCCCTGGGAGACAGGAAGCTAGGTCTGCATAAAATCCCCTCTCCAGGTCTCTGAGTGTACGGCAAGCGTGCAACGCAGAGGTCACTCACCTTGTTTGCGGCCACAAGGACTTTGTCCAGGAAACGGAGCCATTCGAAGATGAAAACGGGCTTTTTGGCCTCGGTGATCTGTGCCAAGGCATCTTCATTGAGTAGCAGACTGTGAGCCAGCTCCATTATGGGCTTTCTTGCTTAGAAACCCAATGAGATGGCCACAACTGTAACAAGCAGACAGGACACCCAATGAGATATCAAGGACGTAATGTAGAGACAGAAGCTACTTTGGACACTATCATGAAAGTTCCTTCCTATACACAAATAGCACCAAATTAATCTATGGCAGTGCCTCTCCTCAAATTTCAATACTGTTTCTTGTCCCACTGGCTACTGTGTGACACTTCAAATTACTGTAAAAACTGTAAAATCAAAGACCTAGATTTCATGATAAAAAACTGTTTATTTTACAAATCAAATTCATTAATCATTAAATTGTAGGAATGGTCTGAAGAGAACTAAATGTTTTTAAATCGAATATGAAATTCAATTTCACAGCAACTTTTTATAGAAACCTATAAATTAACATATGAAAATCTTAATCAATAAATAAGAACACAAAAACCAACAGTTATGGTCATGGGTGAAACCAGGATAAATATATGAAATTCAATACCAACATCATAAAATCAAAACTTAAATTCAAGGCTAATTCGGAAATTGTTCATACTCAATAATACATACTACCGCAGGCAGGCTGTAACCATTGTTAACAGACAGGTCGAAGTGAAAAACGGGCGCCTTAGAAGTTTATTACATTTGATACGATATATTATTGCGAAGTTATTAAAATAATTCACCGTAAAATTACACAATATTGCCATTTTTCTCGGCCAATTCCCTATTTTTTTATTTCACCCAGGTAGTGCACTATGGGAGCCTCGGCCAGATTTCACACAAGTGCCCCAGCAGTGCCGAGATGTCAGACAGAAGTACATCCCAGCACGCTAATTTTACGTATCTAATAAATTGTCTGAATCACCTTAGTGTGGCATAAAATCGTAACATCAGCCGGAAAAGACTTAGATGAAACACGGGCAGCCCAATCTGACCGGCCGGCTAAGCTAGTCAGGACCAGCCAGCCACCCCCAGCTCCTGAAACCAAACCCGAAAAAGAGGAACAGCCAGAAAATGACCCAGCTGAAACGAGACAGTTCAACTTCCAGACATACAAGAAAATGTTAAGCTTCCAGGCAAAATACTATGATTCATTGTAGCTAGAGGACACGAATCAGTTTCCATGTCGTTGCTTCTATTTAAATGACGTTCGGGTTCTTTAGGATTTTTTATAAATCATTTCATCTCCATGACAGCATTTTGTGACAGTTCAATAAGAATCGTACTAATAAAATATCGAAGGTTAATTTCCCCTTACCTGTTTTTCGCCAATAATAATGATACGTTTACGGTAGCTAGCTCGGGACAAGAAAATTATTCCGACTGGAAACATCGACTGTGATACTACAAAATGTAGCTTTAGAGTATTTTTAAAGGGGGTCATAATATTAATAATATCACATGTAATAAAAATGCTAATTTATGTTTAGTGCAAGTAAAATAATACATTGTCTTCCTGCACGTAATATTCAAAATGTTTTATTTCTCCGGAACGTATTGTTCTTATTGCTCTATTAGTAACCCGGAATTTAAAGGCGTACGGAATACGGCAAGTTGACTGTGCAGTTGCGGAAAGAAGCAGGGATATTACTCTTACGCATTTCATAGTATTTGACTCCCTCCAAAGTATGGCAGATGATGATGATTACATGTCGGATGCATTTCTTAATACGATGTAAGGATTCGGAATTGTGTGTAGATGACGTTGATTATAAATGACATCTTAAATAAATAAACATTGGTTATGGTATTATTGGTATTCGGATGGTCCCAGTTGTTATGTATTGGTGCGAGTTTCTAAAAAATTAGAGTTTTAAGAACAGTGGGGGATATAATTAATTAAAAGACCAATTTTTCTTCTTTTGGTTGGGCTGTACTTGCTGTTTTTGGCAGAGATAACTATGTTCGTCCATCTACTTCATCCCTTCCTTTAGTCAAGACGTGAGGCCGGGCATGCCGTTATTGAAACGTGTAAAGGACGCTATGAAAAAAGAAGAGCTACACAAGGAGAAGAATCTGAAGAACCGCCAGAAGACGTACAAGGAGCAGGAGCAAGAAAGTCGGGAAGCCAAGCTGCAAAGCTCCATTAGCAATGAGAACAAAGGCTTTGCGCTTCTACAGAAAATGGGATACAAAGCAGGGCAAGGCTTGGGGAAGGAAGGTTAGCTACCATCTCTTTAAGTGTCTTCAAGGAAACTAGCCATGTCAGCCAGATCAGGGACACTACTAGTATTCTCTCAAGCAAAATCAACGCCTCTTTTAACCTCTTATTTTGGTCAGGATCATGGGACTCAATAGTAAATAGAAAAAGCATGTGGTCACGTAATTACATGTACATGGGCATCAGTGTGACTCACTTTTTTTTTTTTTTTTTTTTTTAAATTAAAATATTTTTTTACAGGGGCTGGAAGGGTTGAACCTATTCCACTGAACATCAAAACAGGTGTGCTTTCTACCTCCTCATTAGCACATGAATTTAATGTTTGCAGCACATTTAGAATATATATTGTTAAAGCTCTGTAACATTGTACTACAACTGCTAAGCTTGGACATCCGAATGCAAAGCAGGTACTTGAGGTGATGCATTACTATAAATGTATCAGACAGGGGGGGAATTGGAATGGAGGCTGTCCAGAAGAGGAAGGCAGAAGAGAAGCTGGAGCACCACCGGCAGAAAGTGCGAATTAAGCAACAGGTAGAGAAACAGTCCCTGGAAGACTTCAGGTGAGTGGCCACATGGTCTCAACACAGCCAGGGCAGGGCTTGGTCTCTCCCATCGGTTTGTCGGGTCAGTCCCGACTTGTTGTGGCACTGAGAACATTCCTGCTTAGATGTCTGGGACCTACTCTGTTTGTGTGCCCTCTTTGCACCTCAGATTCAGGATGAGGTCAGAGAGGGAGCAGCGGCAGACGGAGGGGGACCTGCGGAAGAGCCAGCGTGTCTGTGAGCAGCTGGACAACCAGAAGGTCAGCACAGATGCCCCACAGACCCAGGGGTCCATTGTCAAATCTCAGTCCAGACCTTGTAGCACATGCCGGTACATACAGTTATCGTGCTTCCATATGCTGACACAGTCGAGCAACAGTTTAACCTGTCTAGCCATAAATGGAATCTATGACTGCTATGTAACTTTGTTTATGTGTGTCAGGACATTGGGGTTCCCCGGGAGAGCTGGTACTGGCCTGACACTACAAACAAGGAAGAAGAAGATGAAGAACTGGAACAGGAAGAGGAAGAGGAAGATGAAGATGAAGGGCAGCAACTAACTGTTAGTTCATAATTTCCTTTGCCATCATTTGTTGAAAAGACACCATATGGGTTTGAGTGAGCTGGGGATTTTTACACATCTCTGCAGATGCTGAAGGCATGTAGCACAGGCAACAGGATTCTCCACGGGGGCTTGGGGGCTTTGAGTGTAAAAGTTCAAAATCTTAGTTTACTTTTTCCCCTTGATTCCTCATGGGCCTTACCAGCAAATAACCTCTGAGGTACCCTGAGCAAGGTATCGTCCCCAAGCGCTGCTCCCCGGGCGCTGAATTAGCTGCCCCCTGCTATGGCACGAAAGTCACATATGAGTTAAATGCAGAGGGCACATTTAGTTGTTGCGCATGCTGTGCTGTGGTGTGTTAACAATGACCACTGATCACCTAATAATAATAAGTATAATAATAATCTCTGATTGGTTGGCATTTGCCCAGCTATAGGGTGGACCAGCCCTCCCTCAGAACCAGGCCTGTTCTACAGTACACATTTTCATGGTGGATCACTCCGTTAATGTTTTTGTGAAGCCATATTAATGCCGAACGATATTTATGGCATCGAAAAAAGTATGATGAAATACACATTTGAATTCCTCTTGTTAGATGGTAACCTTAGGTGATTTAACCATGGGTGTGAGGGGTGCAATTGATCTGACCCCCTAGTGATCAGATGAAAGTGTTATTCGAACAGTTCAGAATCATTGTGTAATTATTTATTGTAAATGTACTCATTTTTACAAAAAAACAAATGTACAAGTGTAGCTCAGTTTGGCATAACCTGTAATGAATGAATGGTTGGCCTGTGTCACCTTCCACCCACTGGGAGAAAAGCCTAGAGTCGACTATGAGGGTAACATATCACCATTCTCTGTCTAGTCGCTGGACAAGCTGCAGATCCTCACGTCGTATCTGAGGAGTGTGCACTTGTATTGCATATGGTGCGGCACTGCATACAGTGGTAAGTGTTTAAAGCCAACTGGTCCTGGTCATCAGCTTGTTGCATACCTTGAGAACTGATGTGCAGGTAAAGTTTCCTTTTAAACCTGCAGATGAAGATGATTTAAACGCAAACTGCCCCGGTGACACAGCTGCCGACCACGACTGAGCGGAGGAGAGAGAACAGATTTCCCTCATCTTACTAGATGCAATCCTCCTTGTGAAAATTGTGGACACTTTAACAATTTCAAACAAGGAAAAATATCTAGCATGTTTAACATGATGCTCGGAATTGTTTGCTGTACCAGGCGACCATGAAAGCAAATTTGTAATTTCATTATTATTATTTTCTGCTGTGAAATATAACAAGTGTGCTTATGGCAACTGTTGTAATGAATCATGTGTGCTTTAGAGATTATGTATTTACTTTTTATTTTTGTATTTTCTAGATGAAAAGACAAGACTTGGGAATGCTGTCCATTTACTGATATTAAAATAATATAGTTTTACCCCAGAGATTCAGAAAGGAAAATTTTGGACTATACTAGGAATCTACGACCAAGAGTGATTACGTCACTCACTGTGTCCCCCAAAATTTGCCAAAGTGTTTGTCATGTTCTCCTTTACTCTTATTGACGTCCTGTCATTTTGATCACCAGTCCGTTTGCGATTGACACGATGGACAGTGAATTGAGAGTAAGGAGTATGACAACGTCAGTGGTGAACGCTTCTTATAATGGGTCCCAGTGAAACATTTTGAGTATGTAAATGCATGCATTTCACTCCTTGAATTTCCCCACTGATCTATGAATTGTCCTACGTGTGTTATTCAGTAATAGCCATGTCAAATGTCATCATTTCCACACCAATAAAATTTATGCCCAAGATACTGACCGTGCAGGTAATACTGCCAGGTTGGTGAGTAGGTAGCATAAGTCGCATAACGGTTAATGGATAAAAACAGCCTAAACGGGCAGAACACCCCAAAACTAAAAAAAAAAAATTAAAAAATGTTTTAGAGGGGACTCGTGCTTTTATCCATCTAGGTTGTTCTGATGGGAGTTGCCTCTCTAAGCCTAAATTCTGACTCGGTTATTGGAGATAATCCACAGACTTTGGAGCGAGCAGTTTTTTTTTTTTTATTTTATTAAGGATTTTCAGATGATACAGACACAAACAGACAGACAAACAAACAAACAAACCCACTCCCCCACCCACAGCGCTGAAAAAATATAACAATACGCAACGTACATGAAAATATAAATCTCTGCCTGCTGAAGTTAAGCAAAACATGATGGGAAAATAAAAACCTCTATTAAAATAACCATTCAGAGTTTTTGCAAAAAACAGTGGAGAGGTTTCCAGAGTTTCCAAAATTTGTCCGACATGTGATTAAGATCATGAGTTAGTTTCTCCAAGGGAAGGAAAGATGAGAGCTGGGATATCCATATAGTGACAGTTGGAACCTGGGGTGAAAAAGTCAAAAAGATCTTCAGGAATATGATTCAACAAATACCATGCAGGAGATAAAATAAAATGTTTTCCCGTTATCTCTTGAGTTACAGAGTGAACCCCCTTCCAAAATGATTGGATATTATCACAGGACCAGAATATATGAAAATATGTACCCCTTTGTGCTTTACATTTAAAGCAAAGATTGGAACAACCTGGATACATTTTATGAAGACGGACAGGTGTAAAGTAAATTCTATGAAAAAAAATTGAAATTTTGTTCGTGTAAAGATATTGAAGTGCATTTTGGGAAAATGCCTTCACAAACTGTGGTCCAAACTGCTGGATTAAATGATACCCGGAGCGAGCAGTTTGATATAAGAACTATTATCTTTTTACCGAACGCCGCACACCACTCGTATCACTGCGCGGAAGATGCTGCCAGGGGCTCGTGCTAGAATCTTCTGCGCAGTGATACGATCAGGCTAATATTAACATGTATCAGGAGGCAAAAAGTGTATTTTGAGGTGAGCCCGCTTATGACGAAAGTTGTATTTGAGTTTTTCAAAAGCAGACACACAGGTGGACGATATATGTCAGCGTATCGAATGTTACGCTCAGAAAGGCTACATATTTGCACACTACAGGCAATTCATCAGGATTGCATATACCCCGCCCGTGCCAACCCAGCATTATACCTCTTCATTTTTAAATAACATAACAGTTATCCTACTCCTCTTTAACGTACATCAAAAATTCCAAAATGAACAGATGAATTGTTCAGCATACACTACTTCAATTTCTCTCCGATATACTTCCTGTGCACGTCAGCGGGGGGTGTGACGTTTGCCACGGTAAAAAGAACCTTTCTAGATAACGAAACCGAAACTTACCGAGCGACGGAGCACGAAACGCAGCAGCTGTATCGGTACGTAAAAATGTGTGATCATATACACTTATAATTCTTCTGGTGCGCGTAGTTTAGCTGCTTGATAAAGTTGTTGCTTAATTGCACGAGAAGCATAAAATGTCATGCCGGTAAACATTCAGAAATGGGAACACTGCACTTAAACTGGGAGGTGTCCCACGAAGCAGAATTTCTCATTTAGCTGGGTTAACTTAAGCTTGACGTTATGATTGTCTAACAGGAATACTCCTTACATAAAGTCTTATTATTATTATTATTATTATCGGCTTAAGTAGTTCAGCCTCAAAATGATTAATGCTCTCCAGAAGAGGACAATAAAACGCAAGTTTGCACCGTGTTTTCCATCATGTAACATTTTGGATTTGCTGTTTTTGAACGATTTGTTTCAATTATGAAGTTTATAAAAACACCTTTTTGACAGGATGCTTAGACTATGGACGGGTCAAAGTACGTTGTGCAACTTAACCTGTTAGCTCAGAGAAATTATGTCAAGCTGTCCTACGAGGAAATCAGTGCGCCAGAAAGCAATGGAATGTAAGTCGAAACATTATTATTATAAGCATATACATAATTTCCCCTTTTCAGAATGTTGAACACCAAGATGTCAATGTAAATAGCGGCGAGTCTTGTTAGCGGTGTTGCTGTTGTTGTTTTTATTATTTATTATTATTATCATCCAGGTTCGCTATGACAGCTGTGCTGAACAATGAAAGGTATCCTGTGGGGCTGGGCCACTCTAAGAAGGAGGCAAAGCAAAATGCTGCAAAAAATGCATTAGAGAAACTATCTGTGGAAAGCATCCAGCCCAATGAATCTGTAAGCATAATCATTAGATACTGTGCTTCTGCTGTGCTTAGCGTGATTTAAACATGAGTCGCTGATTAGCTCCCTGCCAGATCGGGCAGGATACTGTTGCTGTTCCATCCTGCTTCAGGAAACCAACAGAGAATCTGTGGACCAATTATGAAGAAGTGTAGTGATTGGGTATATGGGTAATGTGTCTGCTGACAGTATACTGTGCTGCCCTGCAGGTGACCAGCCGAACTGAGAATCCCTCACCTGTCACAAATGGATCCTTCAAATGGGCAAACTACACATGTTGGCTGAATGAATATGGTCAGAGGGAAAGGCTCAATGTAGTCCCAATAGAATCTACTAGAATTTCTCCAGTCAACGCCACACAGTAACTATTCAGTCATTATCCAGTTGTTGGTTTATCTACGCGCTAGGATGATGCGTGATTGGAGCGGCTGCAGATCTCTAGCCAAACTCCCCATTTTTTCCCCTTGATGATCATTGTCATCTGCTGCTGTGGAATGCCGTGCGTTTTTCACCTCTGCTCACTTCTCTACTCCTTCTGTAGGTGTTGCAGGTTTGTCGTTGGTACCCGAGAGTTCCCCGAAGCCCACGGAAAAACTAAGAAGGAAGTCAAGGAGGAGGCGGCCAGGCTGGTATTTGAAGAGCTGAACCGAGAAGCAACCACAGATCAGGTAGAATATGGCCAAAATCCACATTGATACCATAGGCCTCACGTTGCTCTATTCCAGTTTCTGGTGTAAAATACAACATCATGCAGTCATTTGGACATATGTGATATTTTTTCCTCCTTTTTTCAGTAGTACATTGAGTGTGGGTTTGGTGAAAAACTAGAGTAGACTGTGGGCTGTCAGTGAGAGTCCTCCTCGTATTCTTATCATTTAAAGGAAGCAGACGAGCCTAGCGTGAAAGAAATCTGCAACGAAATGGACGAGTGCAGTTTGAGTACCACCGAGCCAACCTTGGAGGCAAACTACATCGGACTATTAAACCATTACTGCCAAAAAAACAAAATGGTCCTCGATTTCAAACTACTGGACAAGAGAGGACCACCACACAGTCCTCAGTATGTATCAAGCGGGTGAAGAATACGGTAGTGGAAAAATAAACTACAGTTAAATGGCTTAGCAGTTCACACTGTATTTATGAGGCTGTTCAGTATTATTGAAGAAAATTGTTGATATTACAGATTTTTTTATAAGGCTTTCATTGGCAAAACGGAGTACCCTGAAGGGAAGGGCAACAGTTCTAAGGAGGCGAAGCGGAACGCAGCACAACAGGCTTGGGATTCCCTTCAGGTAAAGCCACTTCCACACTGCATAACATACATACATACACATATATATATATATATATATGTGTGTGTGTGTGTGTGTGTGTATACATAAGGAAAAGATGCCCCAATATTCTAGGTTAATCATGTGAATGCAGACAGTGTTAGCTATTAATGATGAAGGGGGAAGCCAGGGAGATAATAGGGGTTCCAGTCGGCACCACTAGGGTGATAAGGAAGACAATTCAATTGACAGTGGCAAGAGAAATGTTTGAGCTACCATTTGCTCTCACGGGAAATCTCCGTCCTGTCCTGTCCCGTCCCTGCCTCAGGATCCTCACACTCCAGGGGGTCACTCTTTATATGCAAATTCACTCACAACACCTTCACTGCCACCACAGCAATCTGGTGCTGACCACACCTCAAAGTGGGGCTCACTGGAGTTGTAAGTCAACAGGTGACCAAGAGGTCAGTGCTGTTGATACAGATATCCGTTACATTCTGGTCATGTTCAGGCAGACGTTCTTTAAACTGAGAAGTGTATAATTATATATGCTATACTCATTTTTAACATGTAGCTATGGTTTCAAACAGAACTGCACCCCGTCACCGTTAAGGAGAAACCCGTTCAGAGTTGACGACTCAGACTCCAGCATCTTTGGTTCCCCTGTGTTACGGTGAGGATGTCGATGATCTGACCTGTTACTGATGCCCGACTTCTGGAGATGAGTGATCTGAAGCAGATTCTGATTCTGTTCTAAAACAATGGAGTTCGACAGAAACAAATGAGGTTAAAATTTCCATGCATAGTACTTTAAGTTCTTGCTAAGAGAAATAAGTTTTTAAAAAGTACTTCTATGCACAGACTTTTTACAGAATTCTGTGTTTCTGAATGTTGCCTCAAAAAATTCAAGTGACAGCACTTTATTAACTATAAATTTACCTGCAGTGTTCCCCAAGATCCCAGGAATTTGCAGAGCAGAGGGGAAAGCTCAGAGAGCATTGTATTTAAGGATTCCTCTGGTGTTCAAAGCCCAAAAATGGTGAGTTAAGGGAGTCAAAACTGATGCATTTTTGGAATAATATTGAGATTGTTGTGAATTTGTACATGCATCTGTGAGCCTTTATTTAAGTAAACGTGACAATAGTAAGAAGTAACATAGATGGGTGTTTGTGCTAAACCATTTTCTCCTTTTTCACATGCAGGAAACAACCCCTGTATCTAACAAGCCCAAAAGAAAGTAAATAGTTTTTCTTCATCCCTTCGTTTCCAAGCAACAGAATTTACACTTCTAAAAGATTTGCTGTTCTAGAAAAAATCATATAAAACAATTCTGTCCTTTACTGAAAGTAAATTAAAGTCAAAGACTTAATAGATACATTTTCCCATTTTTTTTAGATTGGCTGTGACTTTTTCCCATTTACCATCTGACAAGAAGCAGGTATTCCCCATTTTCAATACAGTGCCTTTTTTACATCTATTTCGGAGACTTCCACACAATTGAGGAAAATTGATCACTTAATATAATAACAATCGTTAATGACAAAGTCATGAGGACAGAATCATCCTATAAGGGGCTACAAGAAAAAGACTGCCTCTCATTTAAAATGTAAAGGCAATTTCCTAAATTACATCCCACCTGTGAAACCAGTGACTTTGGAATATTATCTTAAGTAGAGTGTATTTTAATTATACATTATATATATCCTACTTCTTAAAGGAAGCCAGTTTGGAAGCACCAGTACAGAAGCCCCCCACCCAGCCATCAAGGTGGGGTCCGGAACATTCCGTGTCCAATCTGAAGACAAATTCCAGATTGAGGAGTTCTACACACAAGGCGGCACTATGTTCATATTATTAAAATAAAACTGTTGCTGTAAAGCACCTGTATATGATTTCCTTTTAATCCCCTTGTTTTTTTTTGCTTAAGGTTTTTGCAAGATTGTGATAACATCTCACGTATTGGAAAAGGTGGTTTTGGCCGTGTTTTCAAGGCAAGGCGGATACTTGAAGACAAGTTTTATGCTGTGAAGATAGTTGAGAGCAAGATGTAAGAAATGACAGTATTTCATGACAAAAGTAGCTTGAGAAAAATAAAAATTCATCTGTTCATGGTTATTAGGTGACGTGTGTATTAATTTATTTTTGTGTTTTCTTGCGGTTTTGAATTATTAGAAAATCCCTCCGTGAAGTTTCTGCCTTGGTAAAGCTCCAGCACCCTAACATAGTTCGCTACTACACATCTTGGGAAGAAGAAACCAGGTACCAATGTGAATCTTCGGAGAGCACCTCAAAGTAATGACATCAAGTTTTCTTCAAATTAACACTACCAGCTGTATTTAAACCATCAGTTAAATTCAATTTTCATGGCATTTGAAGGTCCTTAGATCAAATTCAGTGATCTTTACAGTCCTTGTTTTTGGGTTTGTGCTTGTTCTTACCTGCTAGTTTAATTTATTCAGTCACGTGTTTGGAAATGTTAAGTAATTAATGTGCAGTAATTTGCAGATTTACAGTATACATAGCCCCCGCAGTAATTTGCAGATTTACAGTATACATAGCCCCTGCAGTAATTTGCAGATTTACAGTATACATAGCCCCTACAGTAATTTGCAGATATACAGTATACATAGCCCCCGCAGTAATTTGCAGATTTGCAGTATACATAGCCCCCGCAGTAATTTGCAGATTTACAGTATACATAGCCCCCGCAGTAATTTGCAGATATACAGTATACATAGCCCCCGCAGTAATTTGCAGATATACAGTATACATAGCCCCCGCAGTTATGAAGCTTCTGGCTGCAGTTACTTAAGAAACTTGAGTTTGCATGAATTTCTAATATACACACTGAGGAACCAAAACATTATGACCGCCCACAGATATCAATAATGGGGATTATCTCAAAACTACAGCGCTAATCAAAATGTGTGATATATTCAATGGCAAGTGAACAGCCAGTTTTCATAGCCAGTGAGTTGGATGCAGGAGAAATGGGCAAGTGTAAGGATTTGAGTGACTTTGATAAGGGACAAATTGATAGGCTGTGGGCAAATGGTGACCCTGAATGGGACCGGTGGTTACAGAAAAGGGGTGGATGGATGGATATGCTTAAAGAAATCACTAGTGATATATCATAATTATTTTTGTGTAATTTCATTTTAAAAGGTTTTACCCAGTATTTCAGTGATTTTTCTTTTTCTAGTTCTGGCAGCAACACTGAAAAGTACCTCTACATCCAGATGGAGCTTTGTAACAGTGACCTAAGAACATGGATTGATGAGAATAATCAAAATCAGAATCCTTCCAGGAGAGTGAAAGCCCTCAACATAGCCCTGCAGCTGGTTAATGGAGTGGAGTACATTCACAAAAGGGGATTCATCCACAGAGACCTGAAGGTACCAAGCAAAGTCATTGCGGAAGTCATTGCGGAAGCTGATGCTTTGTAGAATTATGCCTGTGATGGGGCTGATAATGATTGGAGAACTTTCTCCAGAGATTATTTAAGAGCCTAACATGACTTCCCTCCCCACCCAGCTGATTTTAATAAACCCCTCACCACCCCCATCCCCAAATAGTTCCCATTCCTCTGTTCCATCCCTGATCCCTGACCACGTGGTTCCTTTTGCCATCCCATGGCTGGTCAGCACCTTCAATTCAGAATATAAACAGAATATGTTGCTGTTGTAAACCTGGTTTTAGAGTATCTATTATTCTGTCTCATTGATGTTTTTGAACAGGAGCATCGCATGGGCTGTTCCTCAATCCCCCCTCCTCAAATAAAAATAGTGTGTTCTCATTCATTTCCATTACAATCAAACTACCCTAGTAGAGGCTTTGCCTCTTTTTCACAAATCTCTAGTGATACTCCAGTAATACTACAATCTGGGAATAGTAATAGCAGTAATACTACAATCTGGGAATAATAGTAATACTACAATCTGGGAATAATAGTAGCAGTAATACTACAATCAGGGAATAATAGTAATACTACAATCTGGGAATAATAGTAGCAGTAATACTACAATCTGGGAATAGTGATAGTAGCAATACTACTATCTGGGAATAGTAAAGGGGTAACAGGAGTCAATGTCTGGAATTAATCAGCAGAATAGCCTCTCTGACTCTACCTTGCTTCTGTGTGTAACAGCAGTTTACTCAACCTGGTTGCTGACCTTTTTTATAGCCTGCAAATATATTCAATCTTGATGGAAAGGTAAAGATTGGAGACTTCGGTCTCGTGACATTCGGTGAAAATGCCGGTGATGGGGCTCAGCTGAAAAGGACAGAAAAAAAGGGGACAAGATCTTACATGAGCCCTGAACAGGTAACCTGGTTTATAATCATTAGATTGTTTTGCAATATATTGCAATTATTTCATTAATTATACTGTACTACACAGGTGAATATCCATTTAAAATATACTGTTTATTGTGAAACAAGTGGATTTAGGACCTTAATATAGCAATAGGTGTATCATGTAGTTTTAAGTAAAATGTAAACATTTGTGTTCCAGAGGAGATTTTTAACCATGAAAAATGTCTTGACAGATGGAAAGTAATGAATATGACAAGAAAGTTGACATATTTGCCTTGGGACTAATCTACTTTGAACTTGTTTGGCCCATGAAAACACAAATGGAAAAGAGAGATGTAAGTAAACTTAGATGCATGCTGATTAATTTCCTGTCAAAAAGGATATACAACAAAATGTTGCCACCAAAGAAAATGTTTAATCAAAATGTATAAATTGCAATTCAGAAATCTTAGTTAACTTTCGTGAACGAGTCAAGTCAGCCACCATGGAAGGCTTAGGGCATTGACCTATAATTTTCTAGAGAAAAACTGAGAAAAATAATGCTTCATGAGATTTTTGATAATTTTTGTGATTCACAGTTGTGGCCGGGGATTCGAAATGAAAAAAAATTCCCAAAGGAATTTTCCTGTGAATACAGTGCTGAGGTAAATGATATCTCAAACAGTTTGACCCTGAGGTAGCAAAAAATTTGTAAAAACACTTACCGCTTGTGTCACTGAGGGTATTCTTTAACAGAGATGCATCCTTTGGTTATGTTTTTAGCATAAACTGATCGAAAAGATGTTGGATCAAAATCCATCGGAGAGACCAGAGGCTTCCGAGATTGCAAGTGGGCTGAAAAACCTCAGCACCATCCTCCAGGGAAAAAACGAAGATCGAGAGAATAGAACTTTCTAAGAGAAAGGGATTTATTGCACCTGTTTTCCATTCAGTTTTTAATCGAAATTGCAGTCATTCCAGAATAACATTCAAGTGAATACATATGGGTTGGTTACGGGGACATTCAAGTATCAAACAATAATAGCTAATTGACAAAAGTTCTGGATTACAGATAAATGACGTTATGAGGATAGAATCATGCTATCAGAGTCTATGACACCATGCTTGCCCTGTTTTACCAATGCACCACCTAGTGGTATTAGCATACAAATGCAAACCTTTTAAATGTTTTAATTCTTTAATATGTTGGCTAAGAGCACTTTATAAGAAAGGAACCTAAAAATGAAAATACAGATTTAGGTTTGCCAGATCTGTGTATCATTGCAATGTGGGTTACAGGATGCATGTTCACCAAGGCACATAAGTGAATTATGTCATTTTTTTAAATGGTTTTTAAAATGTAATTGTTAGTAGAAGCATTTTGACCTAAACATGTAAATTAATGTATAAAGTCTGCATTGCCAAGGACAGCTGGGCAGCTAAATGTAAACCAGTAGAGACCATAGGGTTTTTAAATATACTTTCACCCCTCTTCTTCTGCTTCCCCAACTTTAATACTGTAAAACCATTATTTTCTTCTGTGTTATTTTTGCTGTTAAAATGATGGTTTAGCACTTTAGGCAAACTATGCTGGGATGGATGTGGTATTGACACTTCAGAAATGAATGATCCAATGAAACGTTTGTCATTGCGTTATTTTTTTCAAGGTACAGCCTATATTTCATGGTTGTCTTATGTGATAGTTTTTGGTAAAAATCATTCACACTGTCTTCTCTTTGTTTATATTAGATTTCAACATCTAATATAAACATCCAGCTTCCAACTGCTTCAGTCTTGCAGAGAGCCTTGGGTTTCTAAAGGGTGTTTCTGAATACCAGAAACGCAAAGATCGTACTTGTCTTGCTAACTTGTCTCCCAAGAAAGAACTTGGGCTGCAATGAATCATGGGATTGGTCTTGTTTGGCGAGGATACAGCTGATAAAAAAATTTAATAAAATAAATTGAAATTGATACAGATATATTCAATTTTTAGGGCGGGGCAAGAACGACACTCGAGGATTTTTACCATCCTTCATACCATTCTTTCGAGTATTTGAACTTCAGTGATGGAAAATGACGTAAAACGGCTACACAAGAAGACAAGTATGGTCAAGTATGCATGTTGCAAAATGCAGTTGAACGGGTATGTGACTGGCAAAGGCCATAAATGTCGAATACATGGCACAAAAAATTCAAACCTTAACAGGAAATGTTTTCAGACAAACATTTTCATTTATTTAGTCATAATGGTAAATTACAGGGACCAAACATCAATATACAGTACAGTAACCCCTCCACCTTTGTGTCATGATCCGTCACGCCCGTATTTTGCCAGCAGAGGCAATAATCACCTATAACCCCAACCCATAATCACCTAATTGTTCCCCAGCGCGGTCATTGTAGCTGTCACAGTTGGTGTTCTCAACGTGTGCCTGTCTCCCCTGATCCCAACTAAATGTTGCTCTCTCTCTCTCCTGCGCTTAGACCCCTTGTCGTCCTGTGTTTTCCAGTTTCAGTGCCTTAACATTAAATGAAGCCCCCATTTACCCCTCGTCTGGCTGTATCTAGGTCATTCTTCCCTTGCGACATGTGAATTTGACACTGTTAAGGGCAGACGATTGGTAATTGGAAAGAAGAATGTGAAAATTTACAAATTTATTCTTGTGCACCCCTAACCTCAACTACGGTTGGGTATCTTTTGGGTTTTCTCCCCAATACCTAAAATTTAAAACGGTGCCTGAATCAGAACTTTTAAGAACAAAAAAAGCATAAAATGAAGATCAAAGACATTAAAGAATGGCTTTTTTTATTCCTAAAGCAAATCTGAATTTAAAATTTATCAACAGGCCTATATTAATACCTTAAATATATAAATACAAAACGCATGACAAATTCACATAATAACGCCCAATATTTAATTAATGTACATTTTATTAAAAGGTTCCTTCACGTATGTAATGTTTCATGAAACACCAAAAGAAAATAAATATATATTAAGTAAAGAACATAAGAAAATCTTTATTTAGTTAATTATCAGAATTAAGCTTGTACTTTAACTGAAAGGACATTCGGATGCTGAAAATGCGTGTCAGGTATTTAGATGTGTCAGGTGGGACATTACTGTACTATACTGCCCTCAGAAGATCGCAGCATTCTTTGTGGCATGTTGTTGTATGTTGCATTACATTGCCATGCATGATGGATGTCTGTTGGACATAAATGCGGACACATTAGAGGACTATAGAAGGCGTGATGCTGAATTGCATGTGGCGATGCCGACAAAGGAGTGTAAGGCAAGAGCAGCACGGGCAAGGATCGAGGGATCAGCTGGCAGAGGAGCTGAATGGTCTGTCGCCTGGTAAGGAAACTAAATTGTGTAAATTGTGTGTAGAAAAATAACAGCCCTACGACCTTTTATTTAAACACTTTAAAACACGTTAAAATGGTTGGTTGTGTTTTGTTAGAACGGATATGGCACTTACATTTTGCGAATCGCATATCAAAATTAAAAAAACAAGCGTAATTAAGTCCCCTTTCCAAATCAAATTACTTTTTAATGTCACATTACTTGTCACCAGTACACAGGTACTATACATGTGAGTGAAATGCTAGTGTTCAAAGCCACTCAAAGCAGCCGTAGTAACACACGAATTAACAATCAAAATATAAGTATAATAAAATATACAGCATTTGACAAATTTATGTATGAGGCGAGCTGGTCAAATACAGTACCTAATCATTAGAATTGTTGCTTATTAGATCTGAAATAATTACTGACACACAGAATCAACTTTATGTTTTCATAGAAATCTGCAAGCCACTTTCCTTTCTTCACATCATAACTGGGGAAGCTGTCCCAGGCCTGAGCCTATCATACTCTCCGAAAACAGCCTCCTGGAATCGCTGCAAGGAAGCGCTCTTCCAAAGCATTATATATAGCTGTTATGCAGCAGGTTTTCGCAGATCTGTTACGTTCACGGTTTTTCACCAACATTCGAAATCTCATACTGGCTGATATTTTGAGGGCGAACTTCTGCAGATTAAGTAGCTACGGTAGTGATTGATTCGACTATGCTGTATATATGCTTTATTTTGTGGGTATTATAAAATTAAATATAGCTCCAGATTGAATATATTGTACATCCGACAATCTTGCGCAAATCGTTGACATGACGGTGATGTTTCCATTAGTGCCTGGGAGGCGGAAAATAGACAAGGATACGTATCCGAAAGAGGAGGCATGCTGAATGGGCAGGAATCACATTTACTTAGAAACGAAACTAAGCGTCATCAAAGTCGGAAGCAGTGTCGCGCTTCCGATACTGTACGTTTAGTCATAGAATCACAGATCATTCTGGAAGCAGAAAGATCCTGGAAAACCACAACAGTAAGTACAAGTTTCGTGTTATTGTCGTGGATCGTATTAAAGGTTTTAGGACTTCTGATTATTACGAACGAATGCATGCCTATGTTACTTTAGTGGTACATTATATCATAATATTGTGATCCAACCTTTATATCGGTACCTATTATTAGAATATTAGTCAACAGTCTTTCTCTTGGTTATAGAATCAGTAATAAATTGTATTTGCGAAAGTAAAGATATCTGTCAAATGTCATTTAAAATATTGACTCTTTACGGGTAAATTTCATACAATTTTTTACTGTTGTAGATTCACTTAAGCGCAGTGAATGGTGCGTCGCTCACGCTAAACTATAAGCACTTTCTCTAAGTTTTTCATAAAAGTTCCAAAGGTTAGTATTTCTAATGTAAGCGTTTATTCAGATTTGGTCACAGAGACCGTAGGGAACTACAGAATACACAGATTACAGTTAAGATTACACGATTTAAGTGAATTAAGCAAAGTTTTACCATGAGGTGGGAGAACCTCGGTTAATTATGATTTTGATCAGAAAAACGTGAAGTAGTGGTGGTGGTGGTGGGGGGGCACCTAACAATTGAATGTGCTGACTTCCTTTGGATGTTACAGGTGCCCATTTCCTGTGAGCACAGTAAAATGTCAGTGATGCTGTGTATGATGATCTAATTGCATTTAAATTCTCGAAGTTTCTTATCCTTTACTCTCTGCCACATTTTGTTTTACAGGCAGCTGCTTGGTGTATAAAACACTGTGAATTGTTTAATGCACTGTTTTCCAAGAAGCACAATACTATAGTAAACACACACATATATATAGATGGCCAAAAATATGCATGGTGGAGAAAAATTGGGAGAGCAAGTATGTGTCTTTTTAAAGAGCAAGGGAGAAAGATCCCAGGAGTCTGCACTGGCAATCGCCAAAGCTCTGGGTCTGAAAACAGCCAAAGACATAAACCCGACTCTCTATGCCCTGCGGACGGGAGGACAGCTGCACAAGACAGACGGGAAACGACCGCTCTGGTCCCTGAAAGCAGATCTGGATGGAGCAAACTTGCTTCAATCTGGCTCCCCTGTTCCCCTGAGACAGCAGACCTGCCTGAAAGGGTCGGAGAGCTCCATGTCCAAGTCCATGTCCGTGTCCATGTCCAAGTCTGTGTCCAAGTC
>JAABNX020000070.1:5412949-5436484 GCA_015163995.2 Mormyrus lacerda | reverse complement strand
TTGAAGGTTACTTGGTGCCATCCTCTGATTCATGAGAAACTGTCAGATATGTTGATGGTCATCTCTGGCATCAGAAAGTTACTTCTGCCCTTTACCTGGCTGATTTCTGGTCATTCCAGAATGGCTCAGTGGGCTAAGTCTGCGTGCCTGTAATCACAAGGTTGCAGGTTCAGCATGTCTGTCCTTGAGCAAGACCCTGGGTGCCCCAACAGGTGGCAGCCCTTTGTGGGCAGCTCATTCTACAAAGAGCAAGTTGAGGGAGGTGTAAAAAAGGAATTTCCCCACGGGGATCAATAAAGTTGTGATTATTATTATTTATTATTATTCCCAGTTGCTGCTCCTTCACCTTGTTCTTGTGTACTACTGTCTTATTAACTTTAGGCCTGTAAGCGACCTGCCGTGTGCTTATGTGTGCTGGAAGCTGAGAGGGGTGCACTGTTTGGGGTCCGCAAAGACCAAGCTAAGAATCACTGGTCTAAAACTTGGTTTTATGCCTGTTTGGCTCCTATAGTGTATCCTTGTAATAAACTGTGCCATATGGATGGTTAATAACTTTGTGTTCTTTTAACCTGGAAATGTATTTGCCTCTCCATTTTCATGTGTTAAAAGTTACAAAAAAAATTGCATCTCAGATTTGTAGGTATGTTTTTTATAAAGATGAATATATTTGAAATTCCCTGGATGTGTGAGTGACTAATTACAGCTGGAGCATGGAATTTTATGGATTATACCTAAGATTATATTCCCGCAGTTAAATTAATAGGTATATCTAAACTGCCCATGGACTGCCAGTGTACGCCCTGCCTTGTGCCATCTGCTTCCTTGGGTTGGCTCCAGGCTTATGACCCTGTACCAGTAATAGATGGATGGGTGTTCTTAAACTGAATTCAATGGTTATAACGGTATATAGCCTTAAGATTGGTAAAGCAGAACTTGCTTCAATGGATAACTGAAAAATTGCTGCTTCATGATTGCTTCAAAAATGAACATTTTCTCTTAATAGGGTTACCAGTAAAAGAGGGATCAGCTCCATTTCACGAAGCTGCAAAATCTCTTCGGACATGTCAGCTTCACGATCACGCTGAAACTCACAGCCAAGAACTCAAATCTTCAGAAACGCACCTCTTAAACCAGGGCGCTTTAAATCTGGACCTCGATTCCAAATCCAGGCCTTGTTTTCAGTTCTCCCAGGTTGTTAGTTTATTAAACACTGATTCTGATTTGCCACCAATGCTTTACCCCTTGGCTCACAGGTAAAGGAGAGCTGAAAAATCAGAAGTGCTTGGACCTGGAGGATGATTTGAATAGCCCTGTCAAGCTATGAACACTGGGTTTATTTGGCCCTTATTAACTATGAAAACACCAGACCTAATCCACCCAAGACTGGCCTACAATCATACAAAACGATTATTAAAATGTCTGCACAATTAATATATACGTAAACTGAATACGATCCATCTTTATTGATCGATCGATGCGACCCACATTGCCTTCTGCAGCCAAGGGTTTAACGATACGTCACCATGAACAGAGTATTTAGGCCTGACACGCTACTCTGTCAAGACATGTTGGTGAAGACTCGCCATTCAGAATGCCTTCAGTGAGACGTGCCGAGCGATCGAAGCCCTTCAAGCAGCGGAAAAGCTTCGGTAAGGATTCCGGAGGAAAACATTCCCGTCCCATAGAAATCTTCACATCCACACTGACGCATTACCAGTTTCAAGCAAATGCGTTTGTGATTTTTTTTTAAAATTATTATTATTCTGCTCAATTGCAAATAGCCGCACGAAAGCACGAGGTGGCCGGAATCCGGGCGAAATTTCCCACCAAGATCCCAGTAAGGCGAAACCTCCCCGGACGCTCAGACTCTCAGGCTCAGACTCGTTTATTCTTAATCGTTAACATGTCCCATGTTCCAGGTAATCCTTGAAAAATACCAAAAAGAAAAGTACCTACCGTCACTGGACAAGACGAAATTTCTGGTCCCAGAAGAACTGACATTAAGCCAGTTCATTACCGTCATAAGGTGAGGACTTGGTACATGGAACTCCGCGCCATCCTTGGCACAGGTGACGCCAATTTAAAAACCTGTTTGTTAGCCCTGATTTATGATTTTTTTTTTCCTTCTAAATGTTTTATTTTTAAAAAACGTGCATCAGTAAAATCATTAGTGCATTTTGGGGCTTGCGAACACGAATGACCTAAAGACCACACCTGAGTTGGCGAAAAACCAAAGTTTTAGGCTCTCGCATAACTTATTTACTCCGTTTTACAGAAACCGGCTGTATCTTATGCCAAGACAAGCGTTTTATCTGCTGGTTAACAATGGCGGGATGTCTAGCATGTCCCTCACCATGGCGGAGATCTACAAGGACCACAAGGATGAGGATGGGTTCCTCTACATGGCGTATGCTTCTCAGGAGATGTTCGGCTGTCCCGGGGCAGTTACACGGTGACCAACTTACTGCCGATGACTGGTGCCTTCCTTTTTAAAGCATGCCTGTACGTTTTGGCAGGTCCAAGAGAAGAGGCGTATTTGCATGTTATATAACGACGAATTTTACGGTGTACGCTGTCACATTTTAAAAATGTAAAAATATAGAAGAATAAATTTTGTAACTTAAGTGTTGTTGCCTTTTCCATGAAAGCACGTGCATGCTGGCTCCACATGCTGATTTGACTACATAGGATAGGTACTCGACCAGCAAACCCTAGAAACAAGTGGTCTAAACCATTTAGGTTGGACAACAAATCGATCAGTAAAAGAACGATCAGAGCCGAGCTTTGCCGTTTTGTTTAGTTAGGCTACCTAGTTCATTGCATACAGATGCAACGAACTTGAGTTGGGAAGTGTTATTGATTAAAAGGGGTGTGCTAAGTATGAGTACAAAAGGGTTCTTCTCATGATTCCCTGACTTTAGATGTACTGGGATCCCGACTTATGCACGTGCCTGTGATAACACTGCTGTCGAGGGGGATTTACTCAGTTTCACACCGCAGCCTCGTGTTCCTCCTCCGGTCAACAGCAGATGTCGCTGTAGACCAGCAAGAACCATAGGAGCCCAGCTGTCTAATCCCGTTTCTGTTCCCTCAGTCGATTCACCCAAAGTTAGGATATTTAGATTTTTTTTTTTTTGGCGGCGGCGAGGCTGTTTTTATTCCCATGTAAAATTAATCATTAAAATCCACTTTAAACTGAACGCGACTTAAATGATCAAAAAGTTTAAGGAAGTTCTGACTTGTGAGTCATGAAGAGATTTTAGGTTGATGCTCGTGGTCGCCAGTCGGAGCTGTTGAGCTATTTCTCAGGAAGTGACTACAAGCTGTTTGCCCAACTGCAGAGAGGGGGCTGTTCACCAGTAACACTGCTTGACATTTACTCACTGTTGCAAAGGATGGAATGTATTTACAATGATCTAAAAAAATAGCAATAATGGAAGGTTACTTTGGGATTTGAATTTGTGCGATGGGACTGCATGCAATTCCTTTTAATGGGGGCTCAGGGCAAAGTCTATGGAAAGAGGTCACCAAAAAGACTCACTCCAAGACAAGGAGCAAGTCCTTTGCAGGACGTTAGGGGGTGGCAGAGAGCTCACACTAGACCATTCACTGGGATAGCAGATGAAGATGCACGTTTCTCCTGTGACATTAATGATCTTGGACCTTACCTGCTGTATTAGACCCTTTACTGTCCTTTTTAGCCTGGCAGGAATGAAGGAAATGTGATTTATTTTCCCAAATAACTTACAGTGCAATGAAATTGCACTCCCATAGTGGTAGTCGGCAGATGGATGGAGGGTCTGGGTTTGGGGTTGGCACCGGTTGGTGTTGGGGTTTACTCTCACTTGCAGGGGGCGGGCAGTTAGACACCACGTGTCAGAGTGAAATCTTCACATGACCCTCACTTTGTATACACACACACATCTGCACCAGCCTGACCATTAGACCCCATCAAACATTCACACGTAACAAATCAGAAGTAAATGTCCTGCCCTCCCCATTTGTCTGTGCTAACTGGGCACGTAGCGCAATCAATGCGAGGGGCAAAGCTGGTGAGCCCCAGAGAAATGAAGGCGTATAAACAGTGCCCCCCCCCACCCCAAAAGGAAATGGTCCACTGCGGAGCCGCCTTGCAATATAAATCTCAGTGGCTGCAGTCGTTTCAAAAGGGGTGTTTTGCTTTTTGTTTTCATTTCAGGACTCAACGGGCTGCCTTATCCTTCGCTTTTTACAGCTGTCACGCAATCCGCCCCCCCCACCCATGGGACAAAGCACTCAAATTGGGAACATTTTCAAAGCAATATGCTGCTGCCGTTGTTTTTATAGTTGTTTTGTTTTGCTGGACAAGCAGCAGGCCGGATGAGGTCCCGGCTGGGATGTGTGTCCCAAATCCCTGCGTCTGTGTTCCCTCCGTTTCAGACGGCTTCTCTTCCTGGAAGACCCTACCGGCCCGGAGAGAGGAGAACGTGCAGGAGACAGAGTGTGTGATGAAGGAATGTGGCAGAGAAGGCACAGGGGCCCACAGCTCCCCTGATTGGCTCGCATATGGCAAAACACGGTCATGACTTACATCTCCTAGCTGTTGCCCTGAATATAATTAGACAGGCTGCAGATTCGCCAAGGAGCATCATTCACAGCCCAATTCGGCACAGTCCGCGAAGGAAGTGCTCCGCATGAGGATCTCATCCCTCTTCTCAGACATGCCACACACGTACGCTCCGCACTCCATGCTTGGTACACACTCACCCCCTTCCTTGATAAAAAATAAAGCAGCACAGGGTTAATCACCTGAGGAGCAGCTGAAATCGATTGAGCCGCATTCGGAACTTGCTTTAATTGAGTCCTCCCCTGCTCCAGTTAATTCATCATTAATATTTATACACTTTAATTAACTTTAAAAACTCTCAGTGTAGTGCGTGCCCTTCCCAACCAAACTGGGTCCAAGCAGCAATGCATAAGGGGGAAATCACAGCAGTGCAGAGAGGTAGAGGGGCATGGAGGACGACACAAGCAGTGTTTAAAGCATCTGTTCATCTCTACGTATCTTTAAACATTTCTTATTATGAGTTATGTATGTCATAAAGGGTTAACTGGTCAAATAGGACATAAAAGCCCCTCACTAGGAACCCCTTGGCCCAGAGGCATTTGTTTTGGACCCAATCTGATGTTACCTTGTGAGTAAGAAGCTTCTGTTCCACTTGGCAATGATGGATGCCTCTGTGACCGACGTTCTTCCCTTGGCAGGCAGGTTTAACCAGGCCCCAGAGTCTGGTGAATTCACCTCAATGCTGGGGGGGGGGTGTTCGACAAGAACCTAACCTTTTCCTTTCCAGGCTGCAGGCCCAGAGATGTGATCATCGTTGTGCTGGCTGCCATCCCCCCCCCATTGCCACCCACCAACACATGCTTCAGCCTAAGGGCTAAATTATTTCCTTGCCTTAAGGGGGGACGTTCCGCATGAGGTAACGTCTCAGACATGTGGCACCTACAGCATTCACACAGAGCCGGGGAGAGCGGCACACCCGCGCCAATGAGCCCAGAGCGGATAACGATCCTGGCCGAGGCCGGCAGCCTTGTAAGCACGGCCGTGAAAAATCGGCAGGAATATGAATGAGGACCCTGTTCCTTCACTCCCTCTTCCTCGCGGGCAAATAAGCATTCCTGCTCTGTAAAAAAAAAACCATGAGATTGAATGAACGGCAAAATCATTTGTACCCATCCACACTGCCTACATGACCAAATCATGGTGGGTTTTTTCCCCTCAGGTGACTGTCAACAGGTTCGCTTTCGCTGTGGTGCCCGAAACCATATTCTGCACACATGCACACTCGGTAGCAAATTGATTTGTGCGATTGTATATTCCATGCCATCCGATTCTCTTTCACACAGAGTAATGAATGTTTCTGCAGTGTCCGAAAGACTGATGCACCTCATTTGTTCTCATTTTCAAGGTCTGGAGTTTGTGCCGTGTATTCATTTTTAAATTCCTGGGTATCCTTCTACTTGTCCATCCAGTAAAGGATGTTTCTGTAGGCTGGTAAGATGTCTGGCTTCGCTGTGTGAGCGAATAAACTTTGAGTTTATTTTTCACCTGATGAATTGGGAACTTTGTGGGAAGCGTCAGTGAAGGGACAGTAGCTCTATGCCATTTTCAGTGAGTTGCAGATATCATGTCTAAGGTCTCTCTGCTGCCTGCAATTGCTACTGTACTAGTAGTCTCACTATCCTGCCATTATACTGGCAATCACCTGACACCCTCCAATCACATGACAGCTTCCAATCACCTGACACCCTCCAATCAATCACCTGACAGCTTCCAATCACCTGACACCCTCCAATCAATCACCTGACAGCTTCCAATCACCTGACACCCTCCAATCACCTGACAGCTTCCAGTCACCTGACAGCCCCCTTATAGTCCAGTGCTCTAATCACCTGACTATCTCCTGCAACAAACAAGCCCCCTATTTTAAGTCTCACCAAAGAACTGCTACTCCAGGTATGATCTGAGTATTAGTCAGCAAGAAGTCTGCTTCCTTGTGGAGCTGGGAAGTTCAGTCAGGCACTGGGGGCTGAGGCTTTGTGTTAGAGAGACACCTACTGTGATCAAAAGCAGTGTTGGCCCTTTCTATTACAGGATGCCCCAGCTGCACGCGTGCTGCGTGGTTTGGCCACTTCTTGTCACGTCTCCATGTCCTGACACCTCCATGTCCTAGCAGAAGTGCTACAGAACATTACTGGGAAATGGAGGGACCACTTTCAAACATCACTGGATACCCGTGGTGATCATAACATCTGTTACCAGCGTGAAGTCTGGGTGCAGTTGTACTGGATTTTTCTGGCCGATCGGACCCATCTGGGCTCACTCCCAGTGAATAGGCTTTTGGAAGGGAATCAGGTGGTGTCATGTTGCCCCCACCCCTAGATTTCCATCCAGACCACATCATTTCCTCGGGCTCTGCGTGAGTATTTTCCTGCTCGTCGGTCATCTCCGCCTCAATGAGGAGTATCCAGTAACCCCCTGTGCAGTTCTGAGGGGGGGGGGCTTGCTCAGGGGGCCTAAAAAGGGAAGATGTGTGGCTTGGCGGGTTTGGTCTCAGCAGCCGGGATCAGAAGGTCATCAGTTTGGATCCCATGCTCGGCAGAATAACCCCATCTGTGCTGGGCCCTTGACCAAGGTCCTTAACCCACTGAGAAATGCTCGGGGGGAGCAGGATGCATGACTGACCCCCCCCACACTCAGTCCTCAAGCTTCACTCTCACCTCTACATGTGTGGAGATGTCTTTGAAAAAACAGAGGACAATGAAGTTTGCAGAAAAAAAACATACTGCAGTGTACCTCTCCTTATACAAATGGCAAATAAGACCATTTCTGAGCAAATATCTGAGACCCCGCCTATTTTAAGTTCAAATTCAAGTTCAAATTTTATTTGTTACTACACAATCATACAAGTATGATATGCAGTAAAATGCTTACACAACTGCTCGTGACCCTCAGCAGGCGTAACGGCTTGCCGACCTCACCAGCGCCATTTTCTGGACAGACGAGACGGGAGCACAAAAGCAGTGAATATTAATGTACATTTCAGATATCACTGGAGCTGACTGGGGATTTATCCGGAACACCACGTGTCTCGTCTTGTGAGAATCCCTTTTGTAAAAAATGTGATTTTAGTCTTTTTTTTTGCTCTGTAACAGAGCTAATGTATGCTTTTAATTCGGCTGCTTTTTCATGGGCAGTTTGAGAAGCACTTCTAAAAGGCTGCCCCCTACTGGAAGTTTCTTGAACTTTCCTCTCTTAGGGGACTGAACATGCTGGCATACGAATGTTAAGAAGGAAATCGTAAAGGGCACTCTTTAAAGAGCTGGGTAACCATCTCAGACACTCATCTGCATTGTCTATAATGCTATATTTGCTCAAAAGATGGATCAAGGGATCTTGATTGGGGCACTTTGGCTGAAAGCGCAACCACAGAGCCACAAGTCGGGCCTCCAAGCAGATGAGAGGGATTTTTGAGGTAGGCCGAATTGTCACTGCTTCCGACTTGGCTGGTGAGCTGCATGCTAACGTGCGACCACTGGTATGGCCTCTGCGTCACATGGGACCGGTTGCCGTGGAGATACGGGGATCCGAAATTCCACCTCGCACTGGCAGCGTATGTCCAGCGGTTGCATCAGTCTGTCTCGCTCACTCACACGCAGTGCAACTGGGATGCGAAACTGGGTTAATTCAAAGGCACGGTCGTGATAGGAGGACCAGCCCATGTCACTGCGTGCCCAAGGGAAAACTCTCATCCAATCAGAAATGACATGGCTCAGGGCGTCCCGTGTATGTATGGCTCGAGTCTTTCCAATTCTTTATGCATGTTTCCTGGCTCTTAAGCTTCTTCCATCATCCAAAATGCTACGGAGTGTCCAGATGAAAGCAGATGAGTTACGATGCGGGATGGCGGCCGCATCTCCGTGCTGGAGTGCTCATGTGGTTATGGCTCCTAGGCTTTACGAGGTGGGGTGGAATTCTCAGCACACACCGAGTGGGGGCTGCTGATTGGCTAGGAGCTAAGAGGATGTGAGAGGTCTTCCAGGGTAGAGAGGAGCTTTAGTCTGGGTGGTGCTGCCTCCTGTTCTCTCCCAGGGTCACGCTTGTCTGCACCCAGATCCCCCCCGAAGCACCGACACAGGAAGTCAGTCGCCCACCCCCACACGCCGGCTCACTCAGCCGTCAGTCCACGATGCAGGAAGTGGGAGGGGGCTCTTTCCACCATGCAGCGCTCGCTGGGCCAGACAGCTTTATCGATCCCCTTTGATAAGTGAGGGAGATAAAAGTAGTGGGGGGGTGTGTGTTGTTTTGTCTGGCTCCACGGTGAAAAATCAATGTAATAATGTTTGCACAATGTCCATTCCCAGCGCAGATTATTTTCTGATGCTTGACCGTGCTCAAAGGTCACGTTATATCAACGCCCCGCCGTTCATCGTTTCTGCTCAGTGGCTCGAAACAAGTATAAATTGCAAACACCCATCCCAACGGGGGGGGCTGGAGCCAGGGGTGTCACACCTCTGTTGAGCCTGGGTACCAGGTATGAGCTACAGGGTTGAACTCCAGAGGTCTTTCAGTAGTGCAGGGGGCTTGGTAAAAATGAGGGCCATGTGCGTGAGGGAGGGGGTGATACACTGTCCTGTGTCTGCTCCAGAGTGGCACTGATTACCTGGGCTCTCGGAAGAAAAACACCGGCGACGGACCGACAACACGGCTGCTTATCCCCGATCTCTGACGATGCTCACGAGATCCCCGCTGGAACGTTCGACAGGCTTCCTGGATGATGTCATCATGCGACTGGCCAGTGCCCGTCAATGCCACTGCAGACGGGCCCTGGCTGGGGTCTCTCAGGACATGGCTGTCTGACACAGAGACGGCACTCTGCTTTCGTCCAATCAGACGCGTGCATACCATCCACGCATCCACCATTAGACACGACTCTAGCTTAGTGCAATGAGTGGAAAGACAAAGATCTTCCTAATGGCTCAGCTGCTCCTCGTGGGATGTGGTGGCCCCCAAGCGCCAGGGCAGCAGAAGGTCCCCTCCATTATTGTAACGCCGTGTTTCCCAATCCGGTCCTCGGGGACCCACAGACGGTCCATGTTTTTCTCTCTCCCGGCTCTGGAGTTGGGACAGAGCAAAAACGTGGACTGTCGATGGGTCTCTGAGAACGACATTGAGAAACACTGCTGTAATGGCGCGGGCGGAAGCCCACAGATCCACAACCACATCAGGCAGCCAGACCTAATAAGGAAAGAGGCTGCCACAGACTGACCGGCCGACATGGAGAGTTCAATCGAATTAGAGAGGTAAACTAGTTTAGCCTGAGAAGTGCATAGTGTAGAAAGTGCCGTATATAATTTTGCATTACTTAATATTAATATTACAAATAAATCTGTAATGCTTAAATAGCTTGCCATTTAAATTGAAATGCATACTTACTTTCTGTTAAAATTCTTTTGGGTGCAACTGCAGCTTTAAGCACTCAGTGCCGTGATCCGGCACTTTGCCCGTTTCGCACCCGTATCGATTTTACAAAGAGCAGCATAATGGCAGAGAAAGACGGCTTGGCCGCTCCCAGCTGCGACCCCAGAGCTCTCCTCCGTGCCGCCCCCACCGGAGGCCATTCCAGCAGCACGCTAGCTGGAAACAGCTGTCGCTTGGATGCAGTCGCCATGGCGACACAGTGGTTACCCCCCCACCCCCGAGGCCCAGGTGGAGTCCCTGGCTCACAGAAGCAGGTGGCAGCTGGGTCTAGTGTCATCGCTGAGATTAGAGCTGCTTTGTGGAACTATAAGAGCGTTCTGTCCTAAACCCTCTGCTTAGGACATTCTCTATAAGGAGCTCACTGGACTCATTTATATACATACATTATGCATGTATACAAATATGCATATAACAGTAGCAAATATGTCAATATGCAAATTTATGCAAAGTTGATTTGTGTCTTACAATTACATTTATGCATATAAATCAACACCACTAACAGAGAGGTTATAATGTAAATAAAAATGTTTTTAAATATATCATATACTGGATTTTTATATATATATGTGTGTGTCTATATAGTCTTGTAGACATGTGCTCTTGTGCACAGATACGCTTTAGCCGGGTTATGTCTGTATACATATATCATCTCATATATTGTTGCTGAACACCGTGTATTTCAACTTTTTGCCGGTTGTGACCTTTCACTATAGATGGAATACGCCTCTGCCTACTGGTAGCATTTTATGTGCAGTCGACTGATTTATGTGTGTAGTGGCTAACATTTGTATTCATGATGTTCATTGGTATAGATTACTTTATGTTGCTAATTTTAACAACTTCATTTTGATTCCCATTTAAAACATGAAGCCGTTCACTGACGGCTGTGTGATGATATGTTTGTGGTGCTAAGAGAGCCTTCTTGCATTGTTGCACTGCTTTAAATTTGTTTTGTAAAGTAGTTTTGTTTTTTTGCGCTGCTGAAATGGTCTGTTTTTCATCGGACAGTGACAATGTATTGTATTGCGGGTGATGCGGTGACTGGTTCTGCCTCACTCTAACAATAACAAGCAGAGATCATTACTGCACTCAAAGAAAATCCAGTCACAGCACAAGCTTCCAGCTTCCTCACTGACGAATCGCACGCTGTCCTCGAGGACCCCAGTCGAGAGGGACGACAGCCTGATTGGCCGCCCTGGTGCCCGGTGCACACTAAGACATGTGACTCCAGCCCTGGCCTCGTTAAAAACGTGACACGGCTCAGTTGTGCGAAGTCACCCGTCGTCATGAGGATGGGAAGGATGGGAGACTCGCTTCCCATTACGGACACTTTTCCCAGTAACAGATGCCACGTCTCCGCGGGAAAACGGCTCGGTACGGTGACCGGCATCGAGCCTGGAAACACGCCCGCACTCATTTGTTTTGTTTTGCAAATGTGTCACACCAATTCCGAGAAATGCAGTATTCCAGGATAATCAGATGTTTTTCCAATTTAGGAGAACCAAGCTGGAAAACAACCACCAATGAAAAGAATGTGTAGGCAATTAAAAACCCAGTTTTAAAGAAAATGAGGCATCTCCTATGGCAAACGGCTTTGGCGACCCGGGCCTCGTTTTCACACAAAGAGAAAGTTTCTCCGTTGGCTCAGGATGCAGGAACGTCCCCCCCACCCCGTCCGTGGTTCTCGTGGTCTCCGAGGGCCACCAAGATGATGACGATCCCAGCTGCCTTTCCGTGCGCGGTGCCCCAAAACTAGTGACAGTCACGCTGTTGTCAGGCCCCGTTTAATTGCTCTGTTCTCCACCCCCACCCGGAGGGGGACCAGGGCCACCCTCGTCAGCATGCCGTGGGCCTGAGGGCGCCCTCCCACCAGGCTTGCACACCTGCCTAATCCCAGACCTTGTCACTCTGGCTATAAGCAGAGCATAAGCATTTCCATCTGCTGAGCCATGCAAGAGCTCACCATCAGCATGAAGCTGGAGCTCACCATCAGCATGAAGCTGAAGCTCATCACCAGCATGAAGCTGGAGCTCACCATCAGCATGAAGCTGGAGCTCACCATCAGCATGAAACTGGAGTTCACCACCAGCATGAAGCTGAAGCTCATCACCAGCATGAAGCTGAAGCTCATCACCAGCATGAAGCTGGAGCTCACCATCAGCATGAAACTGGAGTTCACCACCAGCATGAGGCTGAAGCTCACCATCAGCATGAAGCTGGAGCTCATCACCAGCATGAAGCTGGAGCTCACCATCAGCATGAAGCTGGAGCTCACCATCAGCATGAAGCTGAAGCTCATCACCAGCATGAAGCTGGAGCTCACCATCAGCATGAAGCTGGAGCTCACCATCAGCATGAAACTGGAGTTCACCACCAGCATGAAGCTGAAGCTCATCACCAGCATGAAGCTGAAGCTCATCACCAGCATGAAGCTGGAGCTCACCATCAGCATGAAACTGGAGTTCACCACCAGCATGAGGCTGAAGCTCACCACCAGCATGAAGCTGGAGCTAGTGTTCCCAGGCTGACGAGCTTAACGGAAATCGATTTGCTGTCATTCTCCAGTATAGGAAATGCAGCTCAACTCACACCCCTAGATCTTAGTGCTGCCTTTATTGCTATAGACTTTTCCCTTTTATCACACAGGCTTGAGCTGCATGCTGGTTCCCACCGGTATTGGTACAGGGAGCTGTGTCATTCTTCCTCTGTATCCTATTTCCATTCAAATTATAATAATGTTCAGATCAGCCAGACACAGATACAGTCTGCAGCCCCCCCCAGCCCTCACCAGAATGATGGGGGTTGTTTGGAATCCCCAAGATTTATTTTATCACCAGATGTTTTTTTTCCTATTTTATTATTTTTTTTAAACCCCAACACATAGACACATTAACAATATAATACAATAAATGCTGTTATGTCCATTTAAGGTGCTAAATACTTACCCCCCTAGTAATCATGTTCAGAAGGGCACTATATAACTGAATAGAATCAAACGATTAGATTGAGGATGGATACATACTTTCATCATTGATCAGGGTGAGGTAAGCCACACATTCACACACTATTTCTGCATGTCTTCCTGTCGATGATTTTCAGGACGACCTTACCATCGCCACACATGGCTTGCAACTTGCAGCCGCGGTTCCGATACGGAGGGCTCATGTCCCACCACCTGGGCCGACCCGATGACGTCCAGTCCACCTCTGACGCATCTTAGTTCAGCACTCGCCGTGTGAAAGCAGTACCGTCCTGCAAAGCCCTGAAAGCTTCAGATTAGCCTGTAATAAGGGTGCACTGACCAGCAATAAGAGATGTGATTTGTGGAGTCTGAGACGAAGTGGGTGGAGGGATTGTGAGCAGGCAACTGCTCAGATCTGCAGAGGTTTGGCCTTTTTTGGAGGGGGGGGGGGAGTAGATGATAATGGATTGCACTGAAGCCCGGAAGGCCAAACATCACATGGCATACATCTCCTCCTCCCCGGTGTGGGTGGAAGAACACAGCAAGAGAGGCCATCATATTCGAAAAACACACACAAATCTCACAAATAGTTATTACTCAAGGAAGATTAAGGATGCTGTAATCTACACGCGCCACATTGTTTCCACACCGATGAGCACCAGAAAAACGGAAAGCGTACTTAGGCTCTGGGTAATACAAAAAAAAAAAACAAAACGCGCCCATTCTAGCTGCTATCCTTCACAAATACAGCTAATGTGGAAATATGTCTAGTTTCTGTTAGAATGATACCGATCGAAACAAAATAAGACACGTACGTGACAGCGCCGTCCCCACATGATCCCTCACGCTGCGGATTGGCCGTTGCTCACAGCGCCCCCCGAAGGCATCAGAAGGCCACCTCGTCTTGTCCGCTGTCTCGCGTTCACTCATCTGGAGCGATGCTGGCATTTACAACCCCACCCCTCCCCCCATGCCTCAAGGGCCTTCTATCTTCCACATCGACTCGTCAGGCGCTCGCCGGCACAGTCAGCAGACAGAAAGTGGGGGCGTCCTGGGGGCCCCTGAGCCGACTTGGCCGGCATCCCCTGTGGTTGACCGCGGCATTCGACTTGTTCCACACTCGGCCCGAGCCGGAGTCCATGCCTGAACTCTGCAGGCTTGTTACCAACTGCCCAAGATCGGGGCCCCTCCCACTGTTCGTTAGTTTACTGGAAAGCCAAGCACACACAAAATCTAACCAACCCATTGGCTTTTTTTTCTGCGTCCGCTTTGGCTTTTATACGAGTTTCTTTTCAAACGAAGCCTGAGATCAAGTGCGTCTCGAAGAATTTTCTCCCATTTCGGCATTTCCAAGCAAAACCCCCTCCATAGCGGATTCATCGTCATGGATGCCAAGATTATGCGAGACAGTATATCACACAGAACTCATCATCACCTCAGAGTCAGCATGTCTTATTGTGGCATGACCTTTCACCCCTGAACTTCGACCTTGAATTCCCTTTGTGAGCCGCCTGGCTCCCGATTCTGCGAACAACAGCTCGAAAAGGCCAAACTGCGGGTAAAGGGCGACTCGGACACATTCATTATTCAGGGGTGCTGGCTGAAAGTGAACAAGGCCACTCCTGGGTGAGGCAGTGAACTGGGGGGAGGACCAGGCTCACAAAAGGATGTATGAACATTTAACGAATGCACTGATCTAACGAGACATTTTACATTTGTTGGTGGTTTACAAAGGTCTAGAAGATCTGCCAAGAACGTCAATAAAGTCACGGTGCTTACAGGCCACCTTACCCTCCTTATCACATGCACTTATCCTTTGCTATATGGATTTTTTTGAACTTCCTATTCTACTTTTAAAAAATCTAAAATTCCATTTACCTGTTCTCTCTTAGTCCATTAAGGATCACAAAATGTTCTAGAATTTATTGCATCAGTCAGACATGCACTGTGTGCTCGTACCGATTGGTGTGTTGTGTACGTCCACTGCGATGCCCTTTGACCGTCCCGAGGGCCCCCCCCCCCGCAGGTCATATGAGGCGCCAGCCAGTGAGCACATCGCTTGGGCTTCTATGAGTCATTGATTGGCAACATGCTCAGGAAAGACCTTTCCTCAAGTCTGCTCAGGAGGCCGTCAGGACACATGAGCGCTGATGCGCGGTCGGCGTCTCCCTTGGGAACCTGATGAATCAGTTCCCTCAGACGGCCGTGTGAATTGGCCTGCTGCTAAGCCATCACCTTGAGTTGAAGTGGGGCCTGGGGGAGGGTCTGCAGGGGGATGGGGGGACTGAGGACGGCTAGCCGGCTTTGGAGAACAGCACCATCTACCCAGGCTTCTCATCAACAGTCCCCACCTCACATGTGCCTCTCTCACCTAAACGTATTTCCTCTATTCAGGGACAAAGGAACCTGTCACCTCAGTCCTGAGCTTAGATGCTGTACTACTTCACTCAACCCCCACAACCCCAAATCATGTGATTCAAGAGGATCAGTCTCTCTAAATGTGAGCCTCCTGCAAATGGTGCCCAGGCCCTCTGCCTTCCCAAGTAAACCCTAACTCTCCTCGCCCCCCTACTTGGTTATCAAAAATGAAATGCTTCATGAAAGTCTCGGAAAGCTTTGAAATGAATGATAGCCGTCCTACCAAGTAACCCTTGGAGAGCAAAACAAGGTACGCCATAAATAGAAGCTGGATGGTTTCAGGGTAAACAGAGCATGTGTTATACTACAGGGAGTTCAGCAGCATGACCACTTCCTTCCCTGGCCTAAAAAAGACCTCCTTGTGGCTGGTGATGGGGCCGTTTGTTCTTTCCTGAAAAAAAATATTTTTAGCTATGACATGGTATGTAGCTTCTTGTGTTTTTCATTTTTATATTGGGGCTGAGGACAATGTCATGTGAGCAGTCTTTCTGAAGGGCAGGAAGGCAAACGTACAAGTGACCTTCACCCATGAAATGCCCTTCCATTCATCCTTCAATCTATTCATCCATCCCTCCATCCATCTTGAAAACCTGCTTATCTAACCAAGGTCACAGTAGTATACGACATCTGTGGGATTCCAGACCTCAGTAACCATTTTCGTTTCACCTCTAAAAGTTTCAAAAAACGTAATCTTGCCGGCCGCGTCAAGATGATACAGAGTGAATGACCCTTTTGAGGAAAGCTGATAAGATTAGGCCTTTAAGCTGAAAGCCTTTTCACACCCTGTATCACGGCAGTCAGACGGCAGTGCGGACTCCCGGCATTGTGTTTCCATGTGATTTGGCTTCACAGTGACTTCTAGACACTTTGAGATAAATATCCCAGAAAAATTCCTGTTAGTGGGATCTGTAGGTCTGTTATACTACAAGTGATTAAAAGAGCTGATAGTCATTCATAACCAATCATACCACATTCATCTGTTATATGCAGGGTGAATATTACCATATGGACTTCAACAACAACCACGTTTGGCAGTCATTTGTGTCGCTACTGTGTATTAACTTAAAATTCATAATGCTGAATTACTTGACAATTGAAAAAATAAATTGCGATTACTCAGCCCTATTTATCTGTGCTCAACTAAAGGTGGTGAATCATTAGAATCGTAATAGATTTCATCAGATTATTTTTTTGTTCCTATCTTCTGTATGACAGCAGTCGATGGTTAAGATCCTTGGAGATTGGCCAACTGGCCATTATGGGCAGGAATGATTCCTGGCAAGGGCAAGATGGCATTTTCTCATTACATTGTTTCCACTGCAGGTAGATCAAAATGTATGCATCCAGGTCAGGTCAGGTCAGGTTGAGGAGCATGAGCTGATCCAGCGCATTGCATCACATTGCATCTAGAGGGGGGGTGAAGCTGGCCTGGGCTTCGATGGGCACTGATTGCGAATGATCAGTTGGGTATTTCCCCAGTGCCAAGCAGTGCCCCGTAACATCCTGGCGGCTGATCCTCAAGGAAACGCCCCGCCCGCATGTCAGCTTCACCCCCTGTATCTCTGTACCACGCCCAGGTGATGATGACACAGGGCGCAGAGATGGGGCTATTGTCTGCTCACCCACACTGGCGCTGTGTGTTTTACCAATATGCTCTACGCATTTAATAATAAAAAAAATAAAACTCTTACCTATTGCATTCTAGTGTTTCATAAAGATCGATTTGACCAGCAGAGTCTGTATCACTTTAAAGAAAAATGTCATTATTAAAAAAAAAGGGCAAACTTGTTCTCTCTAATGTTTTTGGGTATTAAAAACAAACCAACCGGAATGACTGCCTGTTGTAAGCAGTGCCACGCGGCGCGTGTCAAACGAGGGAAATTTCCTCAGAGACAATGCCTGCCGTGCGCTGTTGCTAACAATGATATCAACGATGCTGTTTTGTCCCTGATCCCATCAGCAGGCATAGTTTCTTAAGGGCAATGGCACATGGCGGGGGGGGGCAAGCCACACTGTCAGTCTGTCCAGACCCCTGGTCGGCTTTGTGCCTTTGCCTACGCAAAACTGGCTGTTAAGAGATGGAGCCCAGCTGATGCTCAGATTACGGAAATAGAATGTGCCGGAACAGTTATTCTGGGATGCGACATCAGCGGCTCGCAGCTCAGAGGAAATGATGCGGGGTACCGCAATGGCGAGAAGAGATGGCACATAGGATAGGTGAGAAGTATACGTCATTGGCGAGGTGCTGTAGTGACAACAATGCATTGCGAATCACAGTACTACAGTGTATCTTACCAGTGCACTGATATAGTGCATGTTACAGTAGCAGTGATACTCTGTATGCTACAAGTGCAGGGATAACATACAACGTGTATGTTACAAGTGCAGCGATACAGAATATGTTACAGTTGCAGTGACATAATGTATGCTTAAAATGCAGTGATACAGTGTATGCTACTGACACGGTGCTACAATTCACGTTACAGGTACCCACACTGGCGCTGTGTTACGAAGGCAGTGAAACCATGTATGTTACAAGTGCAGTGATATGTGTATGTCACGAATGCAAGGATGCTGTGTTTGTTACAGCTGCAGTGATAAATTGCATGTTACAAGTGCAGTGATACAGTATGGATCATAGGCAAGTGACATGATGTATGTTATACAGAAGATACACAATACAGCAGAGTCTTTAGATTTCTTCAATTGGCCCAGTTTCAGGCACCCTGGTAAATGTTACAATAAGGAACTGCAGAGCTGCAGATGAAAATAACAGCTTCAATGTTGTATTTGTGACGTGCGTCTCATGTTTGGATAGGACAGTGCTTTATGGCTGTTAATCTTTTTCTGATGTATATTCAGTCAAAACGGCATTGATTCTAATTGACTGATGATTAATAGCGATGTTCTTATTGATTATGGAAAAAGTCTGATGCTAAACCTTGAGATTCGCCACTCACCCCTGATGGCACAGACATCTGAATGACAGGGGTTTTGCCTTTAGGGGGCACTGTTGCACCAAGTTGGAAAGTCAGGGGAGCAAGAAACCCATGACTGTTTCGGCTGAAGTTTTTTTTTTGTTTCCGGATTGTTCTTGCTATGAATGCTGAGCACGACCCCCTACCCTTTTCACCTCTTCAAATATTAAGGGGAAAGATGTACGATATGCGCACAGCTTCATTACATTTAGTTCACTGAAGGCCATTAAAATCTTTCATATTGGTAAAACTCTGATACGATTAAACACAAATGAGCATGATGCATCTTAGAAGAGAATCTATGAATCTGCTTTTGAGAAGAATATCTGGGCGACATTGGTGATGTCACGCCCAAATCAATCCACGTTGTATTCTACCAAAGCACATCATAAAAATACAGCTCCAGGATCGAATGCTGCACATTTGTTGGACGTGCGTAAGAGGCGCTGCCATACACACTAACCCCGGCTTGGTGGCGAACCCCGCTAATGAGCCGTGAGGGGTGAACACTTGAGCGAAAATCATTAACAGCGAGGGGTAATGAGGCCTCGGAAAAGCCCGGAGGCTTGGTTCGACGGCCTTCCCATCGGATCGGAAAAAAAGGAGCCAAAGCTGGCCTAATTTCTCTGCTAAGCACAGACCCATGAGGTCCTGTTCTGAGGGCGACTGAAGGAAGTCGCAAGGATGCACTGGAGAACAGCCACAAAGGCTAAAATGAGGCCTAGCATATGACCAAAGAAGTAGGCTAAAGATTCCTGGGGTAATACATACTTGTCAAGTAGCTCCCAAACAGTGTTGTTTTCAGATCAACATCAAACCAACCCCCCCAACCCCGTGAATGCCAAAAAAGGCCTGCCCGCTCCGCTTTTGTGTTGGGAGACAGTCCTGGCTCACTGATGAATGCGAGCCTTCAGTCATCAGAGAGCACGGCTGCTGTACAATGCCATGTCTGACCTCCTGACCCCTTAACCTTTTGACCTCTCAGGATTTATGCGCATAGGGGAAATCACATGCAAGGCACTGTGGAGGAGCCCGCCGTACTCATAAGATGGGGGGGGGGGGAATCGTTGAGAGGTACTCATGAGAAATGTAATGCCCTGAAAAGAAAAAAGGAAATGCCCCCCTTTTGAACTTGTACTTAACACAAAGTCACGAGCAGAAGCCGATCCCCCCCCCAGTAGAGCCCCACCAGCATCACACCTACTGGCGGCTGGTTTTAATAAAAATATCTCCCCACCGGGTGAGTCCACGCTCCTCCATGGGAAATGGTTTTTTAGCGTTAATGAATACCTTGCTAAAAATATCTTCCTGGTTGACAGTGCTAATGTTTCATAGTACATGTTAAGCCTCAACAGATGTTAATGGTTATTAGACATGGGGGGGGCAGAGGGAGAGGTTCCGGTGGATTCCCAGCTAAGGAGTGCAGTCTCCACCCCACATGTGTACTAAAACTGATCTTACTAATTTAAATTACGTTTAAACATTCTCATTTCCATATGCCAGAACACAAGCATTGGTTTTGGTGTTGCTGTAGGGCAGGGATGTATACAGGGGTGGGGCCACAGAGCCACTGACCCCGCCTGAAAGCTGACTGGCCCTCGGAGAGTTGCCTCCCCTGTCACTCACTGATGCAAAACGTATTATTGGCTAATGATAAGGTTGGCCCTTATGTATGTAATGTCACTACTCTTACGCTCATACATATACTGGACACATTTATCCAATTTATGTGTACTCTGTGGGATTTGAAGCCATAACCTTTGTGTGTGCAATGCTCTACTTATATAGCTACAAAAAAACAAAACCAGGTATTAAACCTTTTACAGTAGAAAATGTGATGATGACAGGTCTGTTTGTTGGGAATTCCTGTTCTGCGGGGTCCAGGTGTGATCCATCCTATGCCTCCCTATCCAATCTACTGCGGGCCATGACCTCGCTTCACATGCACCTTGTCGTTTATGGGGAAGCACCTAAATGACCTCATTCTCTGACTGTGAAAGCAGCCACCCTTCCGCAGGCTGGCGGTGATTGGCTACACGGATCTGCTCTGACTGAGCTGATGTGACGCCAGTGACATCGGTTGGCGAGGCCAGCCCGTACACCCATTCCACAGGGCCACTGGATCCAGGACAATCAACATCATGCTTCAGAAGAAGTGGATGCACGCGTGGGGGGAATTCACATTAAAATTATTATTGCCTACAGTAGTTCACAGATACTTTATACTGGTTGGTCAGAGCTGCATTGTGGAATGATTCCAACTGGCGGAAAGAAGGAACAATGGTGCATCTAGGAACTTGTGGTGTTTACCTTCATGCATGCTTGACCGTTCTTATGTTCTCACGTCCCTGTTTGATGTCATCATCCATTGCTGTCCCAATACTCAAGAAGTATGGATAACAATAAAAATTGCCTTACATTATTTTTGGCCAGCTCTAGATATCAAGGATGCATCTGTTACATCCTAACAAAATGAGAACAATCCCATGATTTATAACGTCCCAAGTTGATTCTTGCAAAGTAAGTTAGCAAGAACAGTCTTGCCAAGAATACCAGTATGTTCGTTGAACTCTTGGTATTGATAAACCATGATTGGTAGCTTCTTGAGCCCCGTAGATTCGATCTGGGTTACTATGTAGACCTGGTTCAGCAGGCCTCCCGTTAATCTGAAAAAAGGGAACAATGGTTCTACTGCAAGCTAGGAGCAGAAGAGCCAGCCTTTAGTTTTGTAGAGGGACCCCGATGACGGGCTAGTAGGCCGGTGTGCACATGGAAGGCCTCGTGCAAATGAAGCCCTCCAATGTCTTTCTTGCCCCACAATAACGGGAGTCGGGGACAAGATGGCTTCAAATTGCACCTCATTGCAAGGCCAAAGGGTAATAACCAAGCTCTGTCCATCACAGTCAGGGTCAAACAAACAATAATAACTCCTCTCGTAAGATGGCACATCTCCCAAACCGCAGCACAGGACCCCCGCCAATGATCCGCTCTTAGCTTCTGAACGCCACATGGGGGTGGAGAAGGCATGAAGCTACAGGGAGAGGCCACACTGCTTCATAGACGTGCAAATTACATTTAGACAGATGTAGCAAGCGCTCAGTATTACGTCTCCGGGTCGCCGTTGAAAGCTCGACTCTTGTTTGTGCCCATTTGTTTAATGAGGCGCCTAAGATCGCCCCGCTGAAGCGTACGGAGAGCAGGCCCCCCACTGGCAGCTCAGATCTCCAGGTTATGAGTCTGTGACTGTCATGGCACCAACGGACCCTCTCTGCTCCTGAAATCTGCAATATATAAGTCAAACACCACACTCGCTGGGGCCTGAAAAGTCCTGCATCAGCCGGTGTTGCGTGACGCTGATGTGTTTCCTTCCATTGTTACTGACTTTAATGCGGCTGTATCCTCCCCGGGGGGATAATCTGATACACTGTCTGGATTGGGGCAAAAACAGGCCACGAGGTTCTCTAGTCCCGGGCACTGGCCTCCCTGCCTCTCACACAATGATGTCACTCCACCCCAAGCGTCCTCTCGCTGTTGGGGGGGTGGGGGGGCTCAGTTTCTGCATGATTGTGTGAAATGCCTCCGGTGGGTCAGCTGACTTCGGGTTGCGTGAGTCAACGCCTACTGTAGCGCAAATGTGGGGCAGCCAATCCTAGAGCAGGAGAGCATAAATAGCAGATCTCCTTATGAGAGGACAATGCTTTCAGAAAAGGGGGGGGCAGATTGGCGTCCCAACGGGACAACGGCCTCCAGAGCGCAAGCGTGAGCCGCACAGGGTGGGTGCTGCTGACACATTGGTCTCGTTTAGAATGAGGGGGGAGGGGCAGCCCTCCTGCAATACCCCAAACAGCATCACAGAGGTTTACCGGGGTCCGCAGTCTGCAGTGATGCGGCACTCATTAATCAAAACCCCCGGCGCGGTGCAACACACGGACCTTAGTCATCAGATATTCCCCAGGACCCGGCCCACTAACAGCGGCCCTCAGCGATTTCGGCCCAGGGCGCTGGCACAAAGCGCGTTCTGTTCTGAGACCCAAGCTCCGACGGGCCAGCCCAATCATCCCCCCCACGCCCGTCTTCCCTGAGCGGATTGGGTTTCAGGATGCAGAGTGAAAGGCTAAGCATTCACATTCCCGGGATGGTTAAAGAAAACACCGGAAAACAAAGGCTCCATTCTTCCCACGCCATCCTAGGACCAAAACCTCGCGCTTCTCAGGGGTGTTTGGACATCAGCATTAACGTTTGGCGGTTTTCCACCGCCCCTCGTCTAGGGGTATAATAAATGAGTTTAATGATTATTTTACACGGGTGTTCACTGTAGAGAACATGAGTCACTTACCACCATTTAGTACAAATACAGCATCGTTTATGACCAATATATGTATAACTGAGGCTGATGTGATACTAAGCCTAGCTAATAAATAAATCACAGGGCCCTGATGGCATCTTACCTATAGTTTTAAAAGAGATGAGGGATATTATTAGGCAACATTTAACTTTATTATTCCAGAAATCATTATCTGCGGGTGCGGTACCTTCAGGTTGGAAGCATGCTAATATAACACCCATATTCAAAAAAGGGGATAGAAGTAATCCAGCAAACTATAGGCCACTCAGTTTAATTAGCATTACTGGAAAAATAATGGCAGCTATAATCCAATAATTTAAATTAATTTTATAATCCAAATGAAAATGGTAGATTACCTGGATGCAAATAACATTCTGAAGGCAAGCCAACTTGGATTTAGAAGAGGTAGATCCTGTTTTTGAGGAAGCTACAAGTGAAATTGATCACAAAAAGGCCTATGATGTGATCTACTTAGATTTTCAGAAGGTCTTTGATGTTGTCCCACAAAAGGCTCTTGCTTAAACTCAAAGCTGCAGGGATTTTAAGACCTGTAGCAGCTTGGATCGAAAACTATTAGAGGCACAATGTCACAGTGGGCCTGTGTTCATAGTGGGGTACCGCAGGGGTTCAATTTTAGGACCACTATTGTTCCTAATTTACATTAGGTGGATGGTGTAGCAGATACTGATCTAGAAGCAGAGAGGCTACAACGAGATCTTGATTTAATTAGCGACTGGACTGATACCTGGCAGATGAAATTTAACACAGATAAATGTAAGGTAATCCATGCAGGGAGCAGAAATATAAA
>JAABNX020000070.1:5382180-5397136 GCA_015163995.2 Mormyrus lacerda | reverse complement strand
TCTCAATTTGGTCACCCTGCCCTGCCGGCGCCAGTCAATCCTTGTTTTGATTAGTTATAGCCTTATAGAATCATCCCCACATCTGCCAACAAGATTTACATCAGTAAAGGATAATATGGGAGACCCTAAGCAGAGTGCAGTACCAAGCACAGTTCCTGTAGGAGCTTAGGGCACACATATAGGCGCACTCATGTCACCATCCCTGAGGTGTGACACCCAGAAAATGCTGTTTGCACCAGACTATCAGGGAACTGTAAGCACGTCTGGGCAAAGCGGCCTTAAATTTCCGGAAGATTGAGTTTCTGTCAGAATGAACTTCACGAAGACAGGGTTTACTGAATCCATACTGCTCATCATTAACTTTTAACAAGGCCTCTTCAGCATGACTGCAAGCACACACAAGTGCAGACACACTCACACAGACACTTTTATATTCATATCTTTGTGGGAAGCGTCCATTAAAACCCTAATCCCAACTAAGAGAACCTTTCCCCTCTACCCAGCCCTAATCTTAACTAGAAGTAACCAAACAAAACACAAGAATTTTGGCATTTTTTGTTTTTTTTTCTGCAGTCACAGATTTTTAATAAAATTGAGTTTCCCGTTGTGAGAAATGAAACAATGGTTCCCATAATGTCAAAATAACAGTTTTTTTATCAAATTGGGAGGGCACTTGGTCCCCACAATGTAATATATAGATGACCCATACACACACCAAATTCTTACAAGAAAATCTCCTTCACACAGTGTAACACATAGTTATTACCAATTACAGACAAGTGATTTACAATGGAGACCCATCAGTGGGGATTTTCTTGGTAGCAATGACATGATATTGCACATAATAACTGAAAATGCATCTATTGAGATTTACGCCTCGCTGCACTAATGTGATTAAATGGGCGCATTACATCATGACGGCGGTGATACCTATGCTGAAAGTACAGGAAAAAACGCTGAGCTTGAGCAATAACGCGATAGCGAGTCTCGGAACGGAATAAAAGGGCTTCAGATTTTCCCAAGCTGGAGAGCTTAGACAGAGAGATGAACTCAGACAGGGACGAAGACAGGGACAAAGACAGGGACAAAGACAGGGACAAAGACAGGGAAGCACACAGGCTTGGACAGTCACCACATGAAGATAATTAAAAAAAAAAAAACAAAAAAAACACCCAGAATGTAGCTGAATGCGGGAGTATAGAGCAAAATGACTCCTGCTTTTCTGATTTGCTAAGGGACTGTCACAGTATTTCATAAAAAAAACAGATGGTAAAGAAGCCTCCAACATGGTGGGGACATCCCGCACCAGGGTGAAGTGGAATAAGGTGCACATCCGCTGGCCTCCGCTGTGCTTTTGTTATGAAGCATTATATAAGACCCAGAACGCTGTAAAAACATCCTCATCCCTCACAGTTCTAGCCTTGTCCACAACCAATATCTGTTTTATTTTCTTGTTTCCCCTTCTGCTGACCCCAAAACAACAATCTAATGTTGGCAACCCTACTTCTATGGTCCCACGTGGCCAAAAAAACATAAAATCTGTATTCCTTCCATATCTTTACTCATGTTCTGTGCACCGTCAGATCTGCGGCAAATCACACAACATAGTATGATGCACGATGTCAGGCTTCAAACGTGATCCGGACTGCAGGCAGCTTCTCGCCTTATTGCAAAGAACTGTAGGATTTTAGTTAACGCTGGCCATGCTAAGACAAGCCGTGATGCTGACAAAGACAGATATCGCGTCAAAAACATTGTCAGGTTCTGGCGAGCCAGGCCCTGAGACGTATCTGGAAAACTAGCCAATGAGACGAGCCAAAATCTGACACATGTAGGAACTCTGTCGCCGCCCTCCTGGATGAGCTGGGGAAGAGTCAGCGCATGCAAATAGAAAGCTCCCTTCAAAGATCTGTTAGCCAGCCCATTCCAACACGGTTATTCAAAATATAAGATCCAAAGTGGAAACGCTAGATCACGTTAGTCGTGTGAAGCCATTGCTGTCTAATTATGTCTAGAACTTCGAGTCATGACCACATAACGTTCTAGCAGAGAAATGAGGGGGCAACACAGAGATAAACCGAAAAATCAAAAGGTAGACCTCAAAATTTTAAAAGAAAAATCGTCAATCTAAATATTTATATATCAGCAATGCTTCTAATTAATCTTACTCAAAGTGACCAACCTTCTGTATTTATCACCTAAACCATTCTAACTGTAACATCACTCATTTTTATTAGAAAGATATCATATGAATCCTTATAACAAGCCTCCTCCTGCTGTGTGCAGAGACCTTGGCAAATAGCTCTGAATCTGATTGGCTGTGAGACACTATAATGCCCCTCCCCTACTTCACACTCGCCAAATGGGAACAAATCAGTCCCCCAGGTCCGTACCCTCCCATCTGGTAAGTCTCCATGCCAAAATATCAAAATAGATTTGTCTATATTGCAGGGTTAACAGCTCGAATGAGTTTTGCTTCCACGGCTCCAATACATATTTACATACAATATTGTTTCCTTGATGTTTCCCCTTAAAAACACACAACGTATTTACAGGAATGTCCATTTTTGTAATGTCTCTCCTTACAGAAGCTGGACAAAAAAAGCACATATTCAGAATCTGAGTGAGAGTGACTGAGGTAAACTGGCAGGATTACCGTGGTGTGGTACGTTTTGAAAAGTTTGACTGCAGATCCAGAAAAACACGCTCCTTGTTTAAAGGGTCTTTTATTCTGCCATACTAGTGAGTGTTCACCTGATTGGCCAGGTTTATCCACCCCGCTGCGCGGTTTCTGTGGTAACTAAACTAACCCAGAAAAGCCAGACAACTGGGAAGGCATCCCAGAATGTAGCCGTAGTACAAAGTGATTATCATCGCTAACCTGACTGGTGACTAAATCTATTATTCTTATCCTGTAATAGAACAACACAACACAGCTGTTCTCATGCAAATCACACTGTTTTTTTTCTGTTCTACTGTCTATTAGCACAAAACCGATCTCCTCCCGGCCCACGCCAATGAGCAGGGAGGCGTTACAAAACATGAGAAAAACAAGATGTTCCAGAGCCCCGTGACCTCTGACCTCAAACACTGCTGCATCTCATTTAATGAGAACCACACTGTTGCCTCTGCTGGGGGGCCAGCTATACTACAAGGGCAGGCTTTCGTGGGAGGGGGGCACTGGGGGTGCCCCCAAAGGGTTGTCCGTGTAGCAGCAGTACTGGGTCCGCTCACACACTCCTCCCACACCTGATGCACTGGTTCCTCTTTCTGAGCTGAATTCCTCAGTTCCTCTTTCAGACCGCAACGGTCACTCTTTGACGCCAGCAAAAAGTCCCCTCCACCCCAGAAGCCCCCCCCCCCACCCCACCCCAAACCAACCTCTTGCCACTCCTGTGTGCCATTAAGGGACATGTGGAAGAAGTCCTTTTCATAGCGTTCAAATCTTATTTGGACTACCTCTACTATTTTTTACTGTCTCTGTACCTGCATCTCTTTGTAACTGTGTGTGGCTGAACAAGGCAGCATTCCAAAGGACCTGTTGCGCATGACCGAATAAGATCTAGAATCTTTGAATTGTACAGAGAAGTGTGAATATATCTATCCAAGTGTCAGTCAAACGTATTTATCTGTGCTCAGGTTCCCATTCACTTTTGGCGGTGGTTGCGCCTGAATCTCCATGGGGAATGCGACCAGTAAAATGCAGCTTATATCCACACTGCCTCTGCTTCTGAAAAACAAAAGCGGAGCTGATCTGAGGGCTGAGATGTTTACCAGCAGCTCTCGCTGTTCTGGCTCGTACGTCGTGTCGAAATGGGGTAAGGGAAAACTGAAACAGAGCTGCTTCCGCAGCTATGGCAGATAACAGCGTTCTAAGATGGCTTGGACTGGTGCCAGGCTTTGAGGTGAACGGGGCGGAGTGCAGAAAATGCTTCTCGACTACCAGACTGCTCCTGATTTTTGTTGCCGTTTAGGGACCTGCTTACGAAACTCCAGTACATTTCCTTAAAACACTTTTTGCTAAAAACCTGAAAATATCCGTGACATCTTACACAGTTCCCTTGTCTAATGTATTGTGACCACATAAGGATACTCTCGGTCTTTCAGGAGAAACCCGAAGGACGACATCGTCACCGAAAACTGCCGGGTCATGTGACACACAAGGCTGGGTCGTGTGTTTATCGCCCGCACTCTCTCGCCAAGAACTGGTGTGATAGCTAAGTGAGGCACCCTGAGCCATCCCAGTCACGTGACCTTTTCACCTTCAGTGTGCCTGTTCTCTATGCTGCATGGTCACATGACAGTGATGATGTCACATGTCACCCTCCTGCCCGGGAGACCTTTTGCACACAGTGGGTCATTAGAAGCGTCATTCTAGGTCATGTTATGAAAACAGGCCCTGTGATGTCACTCAGTGATTTTCAGAGGCTCACAGGCTGCTAATGTTTTTTGTGTTCATCTGACAAACTGCGTCATGGACTGTTAAAGAGATTAAAAGATTTACACATACTTGTCTCCTTCTGTCTAGATTGAATAAGTCACTAATCCAGGGTTTTCCCCTTTCAAGAGTCCCATAGATGCTAATGTAAGAAATATAAAGAAGCATCACAAAATCTTTGCAAAACATTGCTAATTCCTATGAGGTATAACACACATGCTACATGCTTGTGTATAAAGACTCCCTTTCAGCCAAAGTCTTTCCTTCTTGCATAAATGATCCACGACTTGCAAAAGGGAAAGGGAGCTTGCAAAGGGAAAAATCTTTAGTATGATACGTCTTTTGGATGAGAAAGGGGGAGAGAGCTTACACAGAGGTGGCGCCTGTTTGCTATATACTAGCGTGAGCTGAGTGACCCAATCTGTGCCATCCTGCGTGTTTGCTTGATTTTTTCATGAGTAAATCTTTAATTTGCAGGGCCTCGTAAATCCTGCCGCAGACACTCTGACCACGCGATTGAAACATGCAGCTTGAAGCCGTCTCAGACCACCAATCCCGTACTGCATTGCCCAAGACTGCACTTGGACCGCTGGGCCTTGACCTCATTGGCTGGCGTTGTCTGCACGCCTCAGACGAAGGACGTGACCAATAAAACACATGGCACCCTAACCCCCTATTACGGGGGCTACGATATGTGCGTCCCATGCCAGCAAACCCAAAATACATGAGCCGTCCCTATTATTTTGGGCAACTTTACTGTGTCATCTTCAGGAACTCGGGGCACTGGATGAAACCAAAGTGTTGGGCCTTTTAAGGTCATGGGAGGGGTTTGGCTCTTTGCCAGGACTGCAAGGGGGGGGGTGTGGAGGTGCTTTCAGACTTCCAGACCAATGTGGTCTCAAACAGTGGCAGTTGATTATAATTATTTCATCGGCGTTGCACAAAACAATGCGGTTGCAGCAATACCATGACCTAACTGTCTGAGATGTTATCAGGCCGTATCACAGCAAAACACAAGCATTTGGGAGCACGTCTGTTTGCGTGCGCGTGTGTGTGTGTCCGTGCAAAAGCGCGTGTGTCTGCACACGGTTCCTTTCTAAGAAGATTCCTGAAAGCACTCAGGTGACCGCACAACACAGGACATAAATTCTTCCGTTGCTGTCATGCAGTTGGCTAGATTTGCGGCAGCCATCCAGCACTGCATTCGCAATTTTATTCTCATTAACACTTTCTGATGTGCCTCAGTGGAGGGTGATCCTGATGCATGGTGACCAGTCCTCCTTGGAGATGTAGCCTGTTGGAGGAACTACTGCCGACGGTCAGGGTGAACGCAACCAAGATTAGCAGCATGTCTGGCGTTTGTTTATGAATGCTGCAGATCAGAGCTGGTGGGGGGGGGGGGGGACTTAAGGCAGAACCATGAAGAAATAGTGGGGGTCTAGAAAGCAACACCAAAGGAAATTATACCGCAAATAAATCTATGAATTATTTCAAAGAAAGACCTGCACGTTATTTCACCCCTCTCACAATCTGCATGGTTCGATCTAAAAATCATCGCTGTCTTTAGCAGGAGTTGATCAGCCTTGCCTCAGGTGGGGCTCTTAAAGTGGCGGGAGACAAGTGCTGCAAAAACAAGGCGTTTTGATAAAAAAAAAAAAAAAAACACGCACTCTGTGATGACTCATGCCAACTGCTTTTCTTCCCCCCCCCCCCCGTTTTTTCCCAGAATGCAGCTGACACAGCGGAGGCTCACCGTGTTGTTTTTGTCTCTCACCGCTGTTTAGCCCCACGACATGAGAGAGTCTCTTCCTGGTCTGAAATCGAAGGCTTTCTTTTCGTTGCGCCAGGCGTCGGTTGCTTAACCAGGCCTGAGAAGGCGACGGACAGGCCGGACTACATTTCGTTTCAGGATGGTGCAGGTTACCGTGACAGACCGGGCAGGACACACATAGAATGCAGTGACGTGTTTACGCCGCATGACTGTGAAACCAAGAAGAAACAAAACAACCTCTGACAGCGGAAAAAAAAAAAAAGAACATTCAACATCTTCTGCGTGTCTCTCATGCACGGTAGTTGTTTGCCAGCCTTTCAGAGGATGTGTGACTCACACCTGCTGGCGTGGCAAATTGAACAATGTGACACGGGTACCGCAGGATGGAGGAATAGGGTTATAGGGGAAAGCAGCTCACTATTCATGGTTTGCAAAGACCTCACAGTTACTTCACAACAGCAAAAAAACACTGGAGAACAATATTAGCAGCAATTATATTAACCAAATCAGGAGTCGAGGATGATGTTGGAGTCAGGCTGGGAATGAGAAGGACACAGGTGGTCGCCTGAAACAATCACTGCCCCCCTTCTCAGAGAAATGCATGAAGACTTTTAACTGTTTCATTGAGCACTGAGCTTGGGCGCAGTGTTCGCTGAATTCCATACGCTTATCTTCATTTGGTTTGAGTACGCAACAGCTACCTTGGAATGCACTTCCGTCAGCTAAACTGAAGCTTTTGACTTTCGTTGAGTCGACTGGATGGGAAAATCCACGAACCGGAACTGCAGACAATATGGCAGCAAAGTGAGTCACTGCCTCACCCCACTCCCTAGCCCTCCTCGCAGGGAGAATGACAACGCTCGCAGTTTTTTCTTTCAGAGGTGGTGCCCAGCCAGAGTCAGCTGTCTGTCTGCAGCTGCTTTTGCCCCTTAGGATGGTGTTTCCATGGTGACAGCAGTCACCAGTCTCAAAGCTCCATGGCAGATACACACATGCACATATACACACACAAAACTCTATTTATTTCAGGGCTCATCTCTGAAATTCGTAGCGTGGCTTCTGGGGACTGTGTGTCACCCCGCAAGGGAATGAGGGTCACGCGTGGAAGTCCCAGGGAAATCTGTGGGGAAATATATCAACGAATGGACAGCCGAGGTGCCGTTATGCATCTGGTACACTGCTAGGTGTGACATAAGCCGGCGGGACATCAAAGCAACGCCTACATGGCGTGGAACACACGCTGCCGTATCCTCTTAGACTTGGGAGACCGTTGCGGCAGCCGGCGCGAGTCCGAATGGCATGACATGAAATCGGTGATGACCGTTCCAGCCCAGCCTGATCTTTCTTATCACACTAAACAGCTTATTTCCTGGGCGACATTCAACATCAAGAGCCTAAAAAGACAGCACTTCTAAAGCTAAAGTGACACACATTATTTGTGACAATTTCACACGCTTTTTTTATAAAGTGTTTTTTTTTTTTTTCAAATAGTGTTTCAGCTGTCTTAATTCCTCCAGACAGGAAGACAAAAATAGTACCTTCCATTCTGTTGTAATTCAAGGAGACCAAAAAAAAATCTCTTTTTCAATTCAGATTGTGGTTCAGAAATAACTGGGTCAAAGAATTAAAATTTTAACATCCCATAGGCTCGTATTATGTTGAACAAATTGTCATGGGGATAATCTGCAGATATTCTTACCTGATTGCAACATATCAGTAATGGACAGCCAATCTAATCTGATGTTCTTCAGAGAGCAAATATATATAAAATATATAAAAATAATGATGTGTATAACAATTCCAAATGTTTGAGTGAATCTGTTTGTTTCTGGTGTGATCATTCATTGTTTGGGAAAGTATCATCCGTAATATCCAGGATTTCTTTACTAGTTTTATATGAACTCAGTGGCTCCTGAATCATTCTGGACCAAAACTTTCCCCCACTCCACAGTTTCATTATATTTGTAGCGACCCAGTGCTGTGATCATTCATCTAGCTTGCCTGTCTCTGCCAACAGGTCAGATGCTTGGCATTTCTGTGAGCCTCTGTCCAGAGAGGCGTTCAAAAAACAGACACACGGGCGTTTTCACCTCTCCGCCGCCAAATCTCGCCTGATCCCCATTTTCCATCAGTAATATTCCCCCAATTCTCAGCATCACCATCCTTCAGTAGTTAAAAGTCCAGGGTCTCTCTCCCACCCTGCTTCCCCAGTTGCTCTGCCATCAGTCAGTGAGGTGCCAGCAGGCATCGCGCCCAATCACAAGACCTGTTCCAGGAATGCCCGGCACAAAGACACCCCCCTCACAGCAAAGCCCAAGCCTGTTTCAAGGGCGCCGTCGGGGGGGGGGCATTTCTGAGGAAATGTCATTAAAGAACAGGCTCCAGTGAAATTTGCATCAAGATATCCTTCTCAGCAGGCTGATCTCCATGGGGGTGGCGGCATCCTATCATTGCATGACTCTCCAGGTTGCGGCAAATTGGCATTTAGCGAGTTTTAATACCTGATTGGTGATTATCTTTAAGAAAGAGCCAGGCGACTAAGCTGTTTGCATGGACTCAAAGTGATCTTCCTGAGCTTGAGTCGCTATCATAATCTGTAATAAAAGCAGATTTCTATGCCATATGGGATCAACAGCGACCTGTGTGTCCAGTTGCCCCCCAGGCCCCTTAAATAGTCATGTGACCCACACAGCACTTCAAAGCTGAGGCTGGTCTTGCTCCTCCGACACTCAGATGGACTCCCGAGTGACAGCTTCCCCAGCAGCATCACACCGTCAGATTACCTCGAGACAACAAAGACTCCCCTTGGCACGGCGGTCCCCATCACCGATAAACACGACATGACTCAGCTATACTTTCAGACAAAACAACTCCAGCGAAAAGCTCATTGAACAAAACAATAAATGAAACAAACAAAAAAAAAATCTGACTTTCACTTTCCCCGCCATTCACATTCACCCACGTTCCCGTTTCTCAAGGTTTTTTCCCAACTCTCTGATTCAACTTGACTGTCGTCATGGCGATGGGGGGAAGCAGACCAAGCGCGTCTGATGCCCCTCGCGGAGGGGAGATGCGTGGGGACAGGGGTGCACTTCAGACGGGTAAGGGCGCCCGCTGTCTGGCACCACGGCTCTGGGGAATTCGCAAGCGAAGCGCGAGATTTTGGGGCAAAATTCCAAGACGACAGTGCGTCATTTTTAACAGTAATATCATGCCTCGCCCCATTTATGGGGAGTGATTTGCCTCTTAATGCACCTCCTGCCTTGCGCCTCCTATCTGTTTATAAACTGCAGCTCCACCTGTCTTTGAACCACCTCTCCGACAAGGTGAGATCCCACATCTAAAATCTCCTGATACGTACAAAAGCTGCAAAGTATTTTGCAACAAGTCAAGGTGGCATAAATAGAAAAGACACACCCTGCCTCTGTTTGGGAGATGCACCATCAGGGATTTAAAACCAAAAAAAAAATGATAGATTGCTAAGTGCTTCGATTTTACCGATCTGTCTGAGACAAAGGCATAGCACAGCAACGTCGGGCGCCGCGCAAATCAGCTTAAATGCTGATGATACAAATTAAAAATTCAGGTGTTTAACTAAGGGAAGCAAAAATAGTCCTGCTTTAATATTCATTAATGGATTAGCAAAAGGACTTCTAAAGCTGTGAGTCAATTTACATTTGCATGATGTCTGTACCGACTCTGCTCAAGTGTGATATATTCCCTTTGAAATGGAAAATAAAGAGAAAAGTTTTATCTTGTGTGTTTAAGACAATGAAGACACGGCAAAATAACTCAATGCATTCAAAACAGCGCTTGCATCAGAAATATTTATGCCACATCCTTTCAATTTAGTCAATGATAATAAGCAGCTGATGGATTTCAAATTTTTGGGGTATGAATTCTGTCCTACACTATCCAACGCAACTAAAAAGCTTCACAAACTCCTCATGTCTCATATTATAAGGTGGGGGGGCTGGTGAGAATTTATTTCACCAAAGTTTGGTAGCCCCCTCCTTTGCGGTTGCCTTGACAGATCCCAAGAGTTTCCCGACCTGTTGGACCTGAATATTGACCATATTTTGAGAAAAGATATAACAGCCAGTGTCTGCTCCATCTACCATGTCTCCTTTGACGGCCTAGTCCACCTGACACAAATTCCCCAGGGGACCATGCATCACACAGTACTATACAGGAGTCTATTCAATTTAGCTAAGTTCAGTATATTTTTAGACAGGGCCCATTGCAAGAATGTTGCCGTAAACTGATTAGCAAAGAATAAAAACAATGTTACAAGCAAGACCCAGCACCATATCAGACAAACATGACCACGTTAACAATATTAATGTGAGAGCGAATGAGAAGACAACACAGAACACTTATAATCAGTATCAAAACAAAACATGTGCTGAAGGCTATTTGAGATGCTAGCCTTCATGTGCATAGCGACCTTACATGTGTTATTAAAAACAGAAGCGTAACCAGTACCATCTTCCGGTTCCAGATCAGTAAGACGGCACAGTCGAGCAGCAAAAAAGCAGACGGAGGTTCAGAAAGGATGCTGAAATGTGACCTTCATATGTAAGACAGTATGGAAAATCAGAAGCATTAGCTTGTGATCAGTCTATATGACGAAGAAAACATTCTTCAAATGGCTTGGCAGATATTTATACTGAATGAGGGTCTTGTACTTTCCAGTGCGTAACCATGCAGTGTATGATGTAGTCACAAGAAATTTCCAAAAAAGCCAACTGCTTATAAACAGTTCTGTATCACTGGCCAACCAATTAAGCCAAGAATGACACAAAACCATGCTTATGTTCCGACCACTGTCAAAAAGACCAAGAAGGTAAAACTCAACATAAAAACCAGGCTAAGCATGTAAAATTGACGCTGGCCCTCTGTAATTGGTGAATTACACCGCTGCGTGTGTGTGTGTGTGTGTGTGCTCTGTCTGGTTTCTATGCCCAGTCATGCGTGTCAGGAAAGACACAACAAGCAGAGCATCATCCTGCGAGAGGTGTTGGATGTAACCTTAATAATGGTGCACGGTAATGTCACGTCGAATTAGCTCAGGCACGGAAGCAGAAGATGATGCAAGGTGGCCGGGGGGTTGGAGGACTCAAGTCATTTCTCATCCATCGCATGACTGTCCGACAGGTAGGTTTCCGTGGTGATTAAGACACAGGAATGTGAATGTGCACTTGACACCATTCTGTGTTATAACCCGACTGAGATACATGTGGTTATGAACAGCGTCTGTCCATCCCATAATGGAAAAAAACATTCTGGAAAGACGGCAGGTGAATCTGATTACCACTCAATCCAACATGTTTTTTTCCAAAGTTTTTTTCCAGCCATTTGTTTTGTCCTTGTTTCTTCACAAATCATCAAATGTGGGATGCGACCGCCCTCCTTCCGCTTTGAAGTCCAGAAACGCGACAGCGCATGCTGCCTTCTCCCTGTCGCGGGATGTCCCCCATTGTACTCTCATTCCGGCTCCTCCTTTGTTGTCCTCAGACGAATTGAGTTACGCCCAGCCAAAATGGGGGGGGGGGGGCGGCATGTCCCACGGGTATCAATCACAGGAGCACAAAGGCCAGAAAAGGCCGGCCGTCCTGACAGGGCAGATGAAATGGAGGCCCAATGAAAGAGTGGCGTTCTCAGATAACACACAGAAATGACTTACACACGTAACACGACGGCTGATTTTAAGGTCGGATGCTGTTTTTCACAAGTCCACACTGCTAATTAAAGAGGATGCATCAAGTGAGGCCCTTCCCTCAGTCTCTCGCCCGTGTGATGCGGTCCCAAATTAGCCAGCCACTCTGACAGAGATGTGCCGAGCGCGACTTTCTCCCAAACTGTGGGGAAAAAAGCGAAGGTGTCCCAGACATACAGTCCCAAGTAAAAAATCAAGTGCCAAAAAAGGGAGGCAATGTCATTATAAACAGAATCTCTATCTGGTGATAAATCATCAGCAGCAACAGGGAGCCATTTAACAATCGCGATAAGGTGGGATTTTGTCTCTTTATGTCTGTGCCCTGCAGTACCACTGCTAATGAGAGATTTAATGGCACTAATTATATCTTCCTTTCTTCCCTCGTGCTTAAATCCCTCTGTCAGTTCCTGTAGTAAAACCTTCTCTGTCAGCTGGGCTGCACTGCTACAAGTCTGATGGATTCACAGCATGAAAACGTGACCTTTGACCTCTGGGCCCCACTCAGCAATGCCACGTTGTGGTTCTTCAGTGGGGCGACGGCGTGGAAGCCACACTCGCTTGAACAGGGTATATGAGGGTCTGTCATCCAAAAGAACTGCTTTTTTATCCCCGCTTGGAGGATCAATGCGGTTGCCATGGCAACGCTCCAATATAAGGTTTCTGGATGGTCTGACACACTCGTTGATCAGGAACGCTATATGTACACGCAAGTGTCCTTGTTCTTGGTAGCAATCAACTAGTAGGTGGCCAACAGAACAACATGGAACCAGTGACTCATCCCATGTACGTTTGTACTTGATGTTCTACCGGGGCGACGTTCTGAATTAATTGTAGCGATTCTGCAAATGGCACAACGTGAAAAAGGCTTGATTTCACCGGCATTATGGTTGCAGCTCTTCTGAAGCTTCTACAAACATTTGAAGGCATTCTTTAATGTTCTGATTTACCTGTTTTTGAAAAGGCCTGTTCTTATTGCTTTGACCGTATTAAATACTGCATAAAACAGAGAAGAAAACATATATTAATAATGCATGAATTTCTCCAACTTATATATGCAATGTAAATAATATATATATATATACATACAGCACAAGAGAATCCTGATGTCATTGTAGATATTACATAACGACTTTAGGTGATGATGACTATTATATATACAGTTGGATTATTTTTTAAATATGTGTCTGTCTGCAAGATACATTTGTGGGTTAAAGCAAATGTAATACTTAAGATCGCAAATCTGCGTGTGAAAGACGGGCATCAGTAATCAGAATCTGAAACATCTCCATTAGTATTTACCCACTCGGGAGAAGCAGTGTCTACGCGACAAACCCTCCTGATACAGTCTGACCTGCGGTGACCCCATCTGTCGTTTCCCAGCATGAAGCGTGCTGACGGCTCGAAAATTCAATGGCCAGGGTCTGTAGTCAGTCAGAAAGTTCCGAGCTGAAAGGGGCACCTTTCATATTTGCAGCTTGAAAGGAGGGAAGTTATGCAGATATGCACTCATTATATAAAATGCCTGGTTGAAAAAAATGCTATTTTAAATTACAGCGACAAAGAATACTGCCCTATTCACAGCAGAACATTTCAAAGAATGTTCAAATCTAAATTTGGAAAGTACAACTCCCCCATGTTTTCTGATTGCATACAAGACTCCACCAAGAGTTAAGGGTTGTCGTGACTCAAGCCTTGCAGGGAACGGAAAGGTTACAGTAGACTTACGTCACCAAGGGGAACAGAAAGAATTTCAGTTGAGTTGATATCCTGTGGCTCCCTTGGCAATAACAGAGCTGCCAGGACCTTTAACTGGAATTATGTTTCAATACCGCATAACACGTTCTGAGCGGACAATGGAGATCGCCGGGGCAACGGAAGCTTCCTCGGGGAATGGAACACGAAAGGGGCGGCCCTGAATAAACTCTCTTAACAATGTACAGTCGAGGAAGTGATTAATATGGGAAATTGGCCTAGCTGGATCAAAGCAGCTACCGTCCTCATGCCAGCAGTCTCCCAATGACCATGACTCAGCGGAATCGTGAGTTAACATCATTTAACCCATGATACCACCATCAATGGTAAGGGAGGCTAGCTTAAGTCAACCTGTAGGGGGCGGTGTTTGGGTTTTCTTTGACAACTGCTTCCAGTAGGCAACACCTGTCACTGTTAGTTATTACTGTGCTGTGACTGGGCCTCTTGGCTTGTCCACCACTGTAAATAATTTTTTTGTTACATATCTTATGTCTGCTTAAAAAGAAGTATCCTGTACTAGTCTGTGTGGTTGCCATGGTATACATGTGAATCTTTGAAGATGATGATCAACATGGACTGAAATGCTCAATATCCTTTTACCACTAACACACACACACACACACACACACACACTAGGTATTTATATCTTTGTGGGGACTCTCCATTCATTCCTATGGGCATAACCCCAACCCCAATAATGACAACCTTAACCCCTACTCAGCCCTAAAGCATAAGTACCCAAACAAAATATGGCATTTCATTTATTTTTATGGCATTCACAAATGTTTTTAAAATTGAGTTTCCCCTTATGGGGACCAAAACATGTCAAAACAACAGGTTTTATCACTTTGGGGGGTCATTTGGATCCCAAAATGTAATATATAGATGACCACATATACACATATACACCTAAATGCACACATACAGTAGTAATGGAGGAGACCTGTCATATAAGGACCAATCAAATCAACATCAAGCAAATTGCTCAACATCATGTGATCTGAATGCACATTTTACCATTAATATGAAATACTTTAAAGCAGGCAGTACCTCAATGCTTGCTACTGCAAAGACCCCGAAACTGTAAGTGAGCATCTGTTTCAGTAACCCACTCTAATCTCCGGCCATCTTTATAAACGGACTAATTGGAGATCCCACTCTAATCTCCGGCCATCTTTATAAACCGGCTAATTGGAGATCCCACTCTAATCTCCGGCCATCTTTATAAACGGACTAATTGGAGATCCCACTCTAATCTCCGGCCATCTTTATAAAC
>JAABNX020000070.1:5350145-5367206 GCA_015163995.2 Mormyrus lacerda | reverse complement strand
TAATTCCCCCCCCCCCCCCCCCACGGCCCAATAGAGTATATCTGCTTGCATACCAATACTGATGAGCAGTGACGGTGCAGGGAGTCTCGTTTGATGATGTAATGCAATGTAATGTCCTATGGACCCTCTGACAGCCCAACTATAAAGGAAGACATAGATAAAACATAGATAGGCTTTAAAAAAAGTCAAAAAAGGGACCAAATAGCCATGTTCTGGTCACTCAAAGAGGGTCCAAGCCTCGTATTTAATCAAATCAGCATCCAACCCCCAAAAAGATTTATAAATGACATTAAAAATGAGAGATAAACAGGGGATAGATGGAGGCCAGAAGCACATCGTCGCTGGCAGAGACGGCCTGGAACAGATGGCTCTCCTGACAGCCTATATTAAATGTAGTTAATGAGCCAGCGCTCGCATGATCTCATGGTAGTCTACTTCCACTTAATCTCTATGCGTTTTTTTTTTTTTATGTCAACACACAGACTGGATACACCCACTCCATAAGGGAGGTGGGTGGCTACGGAGTCTCAGTCCCGTCGCCCAGCTCCCTCCCGTTCCTCCGAAAATGGGCCTCATTCTCAGCAGAAACACCTGCCGCATCGTCCTCTCCTACGAGCGCCGAGGAGGATGAAGGGTAGATTATTATGTAAAACATGTCAAGGTATCGGCTTTTCACCGGTGCTGGGGTATTTCTGCTATGACATTCTGTCGTAAGCGGATGACAGTCGCGAGTGTTTTCCTGAGGTTAGAGGGCCACCACCCCCTTGGTCCCGGCCCTAAATGGCCTGCTCTCCGGGCCTGTGACCGACGCCCTCAGGTGCACATTCAGGGGGAGCAGTCGAATTAATCCACTCAGCTGGGGATGCTGACACATGTCTGCATCTCTCTCGCTCTCTTTTGCCACCCCCTCCCCCCCGCCATCCCCGCGCCATCGTCATGCTGACACGCCCCTTTCTCGGGCCGACCTGGGAATCGGCCGGCTGGATCCAGCTCAGACGAAGCTTGCGGGAAACGGGCCAGCAGGCAGCCTTTTGTTTGACACGAGTGCCATTGTTTGTGCAGGAAAAGCCAGGGAGGTGTGTGTAGACGCACCATTCAGGTAGGTCAAGGGTACGTGCTGATGACAAAACAAGCCAGCCACTTATCTGATCAGCCATTCATTAACCTGCTCGCTCCCTGCCTTGGAAAGTCATTTTCGCCATGTGCATCTGGAAATGCAGCAGGAAATGAGCGTCATTTCCAACAAGGGGCCGCTGTATTTATTGAGAATTTATGTATGATGAAGGCACGATCTGGGTTACCTCAAGGACTTGAGCGTACCTTTTCAGGTGCGCGCCTTGATTTCCTGCCATCAAATTCGGGCATCTTGACAAAGCAGGGGCAGGACGATCGATTGTAGATGGTGTCAGTCAGACATCCCGAGAAAAAAACCATCTTCATACGCATGTCAAGCTCAGAGTCTGACCCGCCCTCTGCTTGAGGTCAGCGGGTTCACAGTCCGTGAGCCTGAGAACAAAGTGAGGCTGGGAGGGAAGGGGGGCAATGGCATTCACTGAAAGACCCCCCCCCCACACACACACACACACACACACACACACACACTCACACAAACACACACACACGCACCCGCCGAAATGACACATTAACACATATACAGACATGCATACACAGTCCTGGGACCCTGCTGCTTCACTGTTCTGGGGAGGGAGGGGTATGGAGGAATTTTGCAGATCTCTGACTCATCCTTCTGCACCTGGCTTTCCAGAACACAAGGGTGCGGGGGGGAACGACAGCAGGCCCGTCGGTTTCATAAACGAGGACACGCCTGGACACTGAGGACAATCATCACAAGGACAGCTGCAGAGAAGCTGGGGGCAGATGGGGGCCATCGTGAGCGTTAGTGGTGACCCCCCTCCCACCAGCCGTGACAGGAAATGGCAGAAACGATCACTAATGAGGGAGCGGAGGCAATCTTTGGTGGCTAAAACCATCCTTAATTATGATGTGGCTGGTGCATCTCGCTTGAGAAATCAGACGGATGTGACTAGTAATTGGGTGTCATCGTATCCTTTAGAGATACCCTACAATCCCACCACCCCAGTCTAACCCAGAGACATTTCGGGGGGGGGGAGATGTGGCACTGGGTCACCACGGCAACCAGACACAGAAACAGCTTGGCCGAAGGCACTGTGCTCGATCGGGTACTGTGGCTCCAAGGTCACTGGCCTGGCACCAATGTGCGTGTAACATGCCAAGGTGCCTCCTCAGGTCTGGTCCTCAAACGGCACGTGGGAAACCATCACTGCACAGATAGGGGTCAGAAGCGAAAGGGAAACGCTCACTCACACCCTCCTGCCGGCTCTCCCTCCCCTATCTGGCTCTCCTGCAGCCGTCGGCTCACCGCGGCGGTCAGGACACTCGCCCCCACTCTCTGGCCTCTGCCCCAAAAGCATCGGCGGTGGGGGCCTTTCCTGTCCACACGGGCCCCACTGTTACTGCAAGGGCGGCAAGGTATTTACTGACCTCTCTTTTCCATTCGCAACCGAAGGTGAGATCACACACAGGGGCTGAAAACAGGCACAGGTAGGCATTAAGGATGGCACAACTACTGCTCTTACTAAGCAAATAAACGACGTTTCGTCAATATGCAACAAACAGAAGTTAATGCATGCCCTCCACTTCTTTTGGAGGACCCCCCCGCCCCCCAGATGCCGAATGAGGTCCCTGCCACGTTCTGCAGAATGTTTTGAGGATCGACAGTGTTGGAGGATGGGGGGGTATGATAGCCCCCGAATAACAAAGAGAATGCCTGATATTTGTACCACTTACTATTGAAATTCGGCGACGAACCACAAAAGCAGCTTACAGAATTCGCCTTCATGGGTATATCAGGGGGAGCCGGAGAAGAAAAAGTGGAGAGTGGGAACGGAAGCGAGAGCAAGAGAAAGAGGGAAGGAGAGAGCATCACTGCTGCAGTGTGCGGCAGAGCAGGCAGGGAGGGGTTAAGTCCGCAAAGCCTGGCAGAGGGACTCGGGTACGGTGGGACTGGCGCGGCTCAAATTAAACGGAAGTGCTGAGTCATTGCTGTCAGGCCTCTATTACCTGTTCTGTCGAGCTGCCTCACTGCCAACCCCCCCCCAAGTCTGCAGGAACCGCTCTGTGCCCATTTGCACGTCCCTAAGCCTCTCGATTTAGCTGGGCGGGGGGGGGCAGGGGGCAATAAACATGGCTCCTATAAAGCAGAACTTTGTGCCATTGCTGAGTCAAACGGTGCTGAATGTATATATAAACGCATTTAAAAACTGTGTGTCAGTCTTTGGCCCCATCCCAGACCATCACACTAATTAAACAAAACAGCAGAAGTAAACACACTGACCAGCGCCATCGGGGTGACTGGTAAACACTAAACACCAACCACAAATGAAACTAAATTGCGCTTGGTTTTCCTTAACATGCTCGCCCCCAGGATACCACAAGAAACACCCCCCCCTCCCCCATCACACCTACACAAGCAGTACGTACAAACAAGCAATCAACAACAGAGAAGTTTATTGTGGTTTCCCAGACTCCCTCACACTCAGGGAGAGGCGATGGTGGGTCGAAGAGGCGGCAGAGCAACGTCAGGCTCCGGATCAGCAATGTCACGCATTAAAAGCTTTTGAACTCGAGAGTCCATTATTGCCATGGCAGCCATCGATTGGATCTCTCCCAGGGACGATTTCGGAACGGCTCTGCCTCAAATCCAGAAAGTTCTCTGATAACGTTAATGACGCACTTGGATCAAGCATCAGTCGTGCAGAAGAGATTTCTTTCTGAATCAACTCAGATTAATTAATCTGTTTACACAGTCAAGCTCTTGATATGTCACACACATGGGAAGGACAGGGGGGCATGAGTCATCTTCGCAGTGGTAGGGCAGTGGCATGGCATGGAACCCCTCCAGAACCCCGAAAAAGCAGCGCCGTGCAGAAGCCGCTCCAATCCAAGGCACTCCCCATTCCAGGCTAGAAAAACAGAATTAAATGCACACAAACAGAATTTAAAAAAATCAGCCACTAACAGGAAAAAAGGTCATGTAAGGCCTGCAGGTAATGGTCTGTAAATGGGGGGGGGGGGGATTTGGGCTGTGGTGATTAGCAATGCCGACTCATATTCGAATTCTGTGTGAAGGTTCCACTGGGCATGCTGGTTTGCTCCTACAGGCCAAAGATATGTAGCTAGGAAAACTGGTATCTCTAAGATACCCACGGCTTGTGTTCACTCTCTGTGGGGCAGCTTGCGTTCACTCTGTGTGGGGCGGCTTGCGTTCACTCTCTGTGGGGCGGCTTGCGTTCACTCTCTGTGGGGCGGCTGGTGTTCACTCTCTGTGGGGCGGCTGGTGTTCACTCTCTGTAGGGCGGCTGGTGTACACTCTCTGTGGGATGCTCTCCTGCCCCCCAACCGTCACCCACTGAGGTGGCAGACAAGTTAATCCAAAGTGACATACAATTGAAAGTAGGGTTAGACAGTACATGGAGCACTTGGGAATTAAAGGCCTTACTCAATGGCCCAATGGTGAAATCACTTCACTGACTCGAGGATTAGAACCAACAACCTTCCAGTCACAGGAACGGTGTGTTAAGTCACTGAGCCACACACCAAGGTCAGAAAACAGAGACCAGCATCCACAGCAGGTTGGAGGGACCTTTTGTGGTGTGCAGTGACAGGTGTGATGGTTTGGGCTTCTTTGCACTGGGTCTCCATTTCGCTTCTCAGATCCGCCTTCTCTGGTTCTCAGGTGCTATGAGCGATAAGCCTTGAAAAATAAAGGTTCCACTTAAAACAGGAGGAAACCAATTCCACACATGTCTGGCTGCCCTTGTATACTCCTCTCCCGGTTACCCCAAGCTTCTCCAAACATTCTCACTCACTCCATAGAAGATATCGCTAACCAAAAAGCATACTTCCACTTTCTACAGAAGGAACACTCAGAAGAGGAGGCCTCCGTGTCACTTTAATGCGCCGTTAGGATGCCCTGTAAAGAGGGATTTTTCACAGAACACTACACTTCCTGTTGTTGTGGATCAGACTCATTGCTTTGAGGAACGCAGGCATGAGGATTTCCATGCATCTGAAAGAATTTCTGCATGAGGAAGCAGTGCAGATTTTTGTGACCCCCAACAAAACGTCATTGAAATCCCCCCCCCGGGGTAAAAATTTCGCTTCTTTTACAGCGCTCTCAGTTCCCATCACAGTAGCCTGCGTGTCAGGGTTACGATGTTCAGGAAACGAGGGCACATGCCAGACTTATGAAAAGGGAACATCATGGGGTGGGGGTGGGGGGCCACGAGGCTGAACACACAGTACGCAACCGAAACACCGTCTGCACATCCTCGCTTGCCAAACAGCCGGCTTGTTTTGTTGCTGTTGCTCTAATTTCTCGCCAAAAGCGAAGGACCGGGCCCCATCGTGACCTCTGACCCCCGCTGGGCGTGATCTTGCTTCCAGTTCTCATCTGGATTACTGGCAGTTTACGCCCCACCCCCACAAAAAAGCTCAGGGTGACTGGCAGTAACTGAAAACGAGCCGCTCTCCGAAGTGACAGCTTGAAGACTGGTCAACTTTTCCCATACGCTGGGGGAGTACAGACACCAGACTGGGGCAAAAGGTCGCACTGCGTTTTATTCTAATCTGACACTATAAAAACCACAGGCAATGTTAGATAAGGACAGTCGAAGCTCAAAGGGAACATATGACTGTCGCAGTCAGAAGCAGAGGCCAGACTGCAAAGCAGGCATCGGCAGGCGAGGTTTACCTTGACTGCATGCTGCGATTCAATATATAATCTGAAAGCCCCACCCATCCAAATTTATACATTACTGTTTAGTATTCTGTGACTCGTTACATTAGGGTGCAAAAATGCAGCTTGTTAATCATCTTCTCGTTCAAAGGCACGGCCCATCTTCCGAGGATCAGACTCACGGCCTTTGGGTGGCAGCTGCGTGGCTGACCAGGCTGACGTCGAGCCCAATCGGCGAAGCACTGCCAATGAAGGGCCGCCATACTCCCGGAAGTCGTGGGTCGGTCATGTGACCCTCAAGAATGTCTCCTCAGCTTCTCAAGCCCATTCATCTAAATCAGCACTTGCGGTCACACATCCTGCTCTTGTAACCAGACCCGGTTCTGATTTACTTCTGTCATAGAAAACCAAGCACACACCCCCCATCACACAACTCGACTCATCAGCTGTTTTGCCGCCGCCCCCAAGCCCCCCGCTCCCCCCCACCCGCTGCACCCGAACGGGACCACCCAGGCTGCAGGAGATGAATGTGCAGGTGACTTGCAGATGAACCAGACCACGTGCCACCTGCACGGTACATGAAAAATTGCCACCCCCTCACCCCCCCCCGCCCTTTGTTTTCCAGGGTAATTCAAGAAAACAAGAAAAAAAACAACAGTGGACTTCTCATCTGCATCTGCCTGTAAATAAATGGAACATCTCCGGTTACCAGTAATAAAATAAATACCTTGAACGCTAGCATGCCCGGCTGTAATCAGACACCAACGTGTGTGATGTAGGCCGGGGGGAGGGGAGGGGGGCATCTTCCTCCATCGATTGTTTTTGGCCCATTGTGTGGAGCCCCATCCTGAATGTGTTACAGCTCGCACGCGCGCACACACGTGACAGATATACCTGTGATCTTAGGTTAACATATATATCGGCATGGCCGCTTCCGATTCAGCTACGGCGGGCCCTCCTCTTAATCCGCGGTTTTCCGGCTGCACTCAGCGGTCAAAGAGAGGCGCTGTGATGCCTCCCACTAGCGTCTCACAGGCAGCCACACGAGGCCACCCCGGTGACGTAGCGGGAACTTTGGTGGAACAAGTATAGCAGTAGCAGTGCTGGCGTGTGTGGGGGGGGCAACTTATTTAAGTCAAAACGAAAAATGCCCTTTGGGGGAGCACACGGTTTCAAAATTTCCTGTAGTTAAAATGTAGCATGATGAAACAATGTTTTATCATACATGCCCCCCCCCCCACGATTACGCGCCCACCTCCCCCCGCCCAGAGCTCGACTTGACTCATTGGGAATTACACTTTCTCAATTCCTTTGATCTGCTTACTGGTGCCAGTCTCATTTTCTGTTCTCTGTGGGAGTGAAGCTACCACAGCGGCTATCGACAGCAAGAGAGCAGCCATGTTAGAGTGATCACTAGCAGCTGCTATTAGAGAGAGAGAGCAAACAGGGTATGACCTCAGAAACTGCCAGGTGGGTGAGTCAGCCAGCCTTCGACAGCCCCATCTCCGCTTAGGCCGGCCTGCAGCCGCACGTTTCGGCAGGCTGCACAATACCGATGACTTAAGCCCTGCGGCTGGACCACTCAGCCTGCTGACGCATCCAGATCATTCCGCGTTGGGCGTTTTCTGCGTAAACAGACCGTGGCCCAAAGTGCAGAGGGAAAATGGCGGCGGCAAATGGGGAGGGGGGGCGGTAAGCTACAAAATTGCCAGGTGGACGATCACCTAATCTCTTGGAGGGTCGCTGCAGTCGAAAAGACGTACTCAGAGAAAGTGACATGTTTGCACCCGCGGGAAGTGACATGTTTGCACCCACAGGAAGTGACATACTTGCACCTGTGTACATAGCACCGCTTGCATGGCTGCTACACATTAGTCAAATGAGTTACTGCTACAGTTCTGGGTTTCACTAATAAGGGAAGAGAATGTGGTCAGTCAGCATAAACAGGCAGCAGGGGGTGATGCAGAGGAGCCAGTGAGAGGCAACACGAGGTCTGCTAATTAGCGCCGATGGCCTCTGGGCAGACCTCAGTGACCCTTGGGCAGTACCAGACACGGGTAGCTGGGTGCTAAACAGCCTCGGATCGTCACTAAGGTGATGCTCGGCAGCAGCGGTGGGCTGAACGATATCTATGGGAACCCCAGTCTCCCCAAGGTCCTAAAACCCACCAGCGGGCATCCATGTGCAGAGAGACGGCTCAAGTTAAAGAGGCTTTCAAGACAAGGTCAGACATTGGCTAAAAATGCAAAGCCGGTGCTCTGATTGGCTCAGGAGAACATTCCGGAAGCACGCGACCTGCACTCCTGAGATTGTCGTCTGAAGCTTTCGAGGTACCATGGTGTTAGCGACAGGGGTCACTGCAGGGAGTGTTTTCCCCATGTCGCCATAGAAACCACCCACCACGGGGGGTGTTTAAGCGGATCAAACACCCCCAGTGCTGGAGTGCCACGGGTCGCCATGGACACCAAAATGGCTTACATAAGTGGTGTTTTTTTTCCTTATTCTTCCCGCATGGCTCTGATGCCACGTGCTCCGCTTTTAAAATCCACACCGCGAGAATGGCAGTGGCGGAGTCACACTAAGAGCCAGTCGAGAGGATTAAGCTGGATTGCCGTGCAAATGGGGTCAGGCTCTTTTCCTAACCAATTAAAACCGGCAAACACAGAAACACTGTCAACCTGCGGCTCCAGGGCTGACATGTCACACCGATGCCCCCCCAGTGCCTCCTGACGCCACCCGTAATCCTCATGGTGTTCTCCGACTGCGTAATTAACCTGTGGGGGGGTCATTAGTGTTCAGAACACGTGTTCCCGTGGCACGCACCAGAGGCACTGTGTGCACGATAAAGTGAGGCTAAATGTGGGCCACAAGATAAACATGGCGGTGGAATTACCCACAATGCTCTGCCATGCTACGGAAATAAACAGAATGAAGGGGCACTCATTTTAAAACTTGTTTGCATGACTGATTAATGAGGATGCAATTCACAGGTATCCCAAAGACAGGCCTGTGGCTTGTTGACTCATCACGATCCATCTTAACAGTAGCCTTCGTTTGCCCTTCTAACCCATCTGCCGCCTGTCGCTGCTCTCTGTCTGAAAACTGAGCAGACAGAGATTTATTTAAGGGGGATCCGCTTTTAGAGGGTGGCAGGGTCCATGTCCGCGATGAAGGCCAATCAGATCCATGACTGATGAATACGGAGACCCAATATTTACCTGAATGTCACTCTCGAGCAATTTTATTTGGGCACCGCAGGGGTCGCTGTTCCCGGGGCCTCAGCAGATCGATTTCAGTTCACAGATGCACATCTGCACCCCTACACTACTGCTCATATCCAGTGGCAAGTTCACGTCTTGATTCTGCGCCACAGAACCCACATTCTCCCACAAACAACCATGGGCACACGCATCATCTACCCCATCTGTCTTTTCTTTGTGTCTTTTTCAAAAAATCTTTCCATCCGTCAGCGTTGCTTGACACGATTCCCCTTAACTCTAGCAAAGAAGAAAAAAATCAACAAGAATCAGTTACAAACCGCAGCATGACTGCACTTCCGCTCTGGGGTCAGTCATGTGACTCAGGAAGCGGCGTGCCGGTTTGCTGGGACTTCTGCATTTTTTCATTTCTGCATCTTGGCGACTCTTCAAGTGTCTGTACTGTAAAACGCACAACATGCAAGTACTGAGAAAAACAACCTGTTTGTCCTTCAGCCCCAGTATCTGGCTCCCAATAGGCCTAGAAAATAATGTCAGACATGCGGAATATCCCAAACAGCCATTTTGAATGTTGAAATATAATATTTGTATTTGAATGGCTTACATGAAATATGGATGGAGAAATAAAAAAAATATATATACAAAAAAATACAATTTCAGGTCTATCCCAATGTTAGACAAGGGTATGAAAGCTCAAAATGGACATCCCCATTGGGGCTACAGACATGCAGGACGTAGCTGAGGAGGAGGAACAGCAGCAGGTGGTGTCATCAGTCAGACATGGATGCTCCCCCAACCCAGAAGCACCTGACTTTGTGTGAAAGCATGAAAATGCCTGTTCTCACAGTCTCCCCCCTCCACCGAGAGGCTGCCAGGGTCTCATACTCTTCGGTTAAACTGCCACAGACCGGGAGGCCTCTGTTTGCTTTTGTTTCTTGTTTTTCAGGTTGCCAGCGCTTAAGTTCAAGGAAGTCCTTGCTCTTTTCTTTTTTTCTTTTCCTCCGAATTGGGGGCGGGAGAGGACTTTCAGAACAATGACGGGGATATGAAACCAGACGGTGCATTGTCTTGGCATCAGGCAGTATGTGCCCTGCCATGATTTCTGCTGTTCCTACAGGAGGATCCTTTGTAGAGAAATGGCTTTTCAGGTCTGTTCAGTTCGCTGCCCGCGTCATAATAGGGTTAAATTGACGCTACCGTGACCCATGATTCCCGGCATTCCAGCGTCTGTGTCACCGGCATTGCCTCTGATTGCATTTTTCTGTTATGCAACGCACACAGAATACACAAATGACTCCTGCCTCGCAATATTTTCACACGGGCATTTCACAGGCCAACTCCTCCAAAAAAAACTACCATGACAACAGAGAGGCATTGTTGATAGGCATCTACGAGAAACGCCTTCGGAGCGAACATGTGCTGGCATGGAGAGTGTCATGGGCCGGCCCGTTCTGCTCGGGGCCATGCTCGCCGTCTAGAGGGAATTTCCCCTTAAAGAGGAAACCCTCACCATTTAGAGAGAGAGAGAGAGAGAGTGCGCAACGCATTCTCGCGAGTCAGTCTTTTCAGTGGTTTTGTTGCAGGTTTCAAATGCGCACATGTACTCGTTATGATTCATTAACTAAAAAAAGCAACTGCGTTTCATATGTGTTCTCTCGCGCTGTTTCGGCATTGTACACTCACGCCTCCCTGGTTTGTTCCTGCAAGCCCTCTCCCTAATTCACTGTCCCCTGCAGGGCTGGGGTGTGTGTGTGTGTGTATTCATGGCATAAAACATGAGAAGTGCTGTTTACTCATGGGTAACTCAACAGTGATTCACTCGTTCCGTTTTTTTCTCATTTCATCACAGTCAAGCGCCCCCCCACACCACAACCCTGAGGTTGTTCTCACGGATATGCACATCAACCTGGAGAGGGGAGTGTGAAGGGGGGCTGGACACGCCCCACGTTTTCCACTGTGTCGCAATAAGGACAGCAGCTGCCAGTCAGCACCGCATCCAATGGGAGCCTTCAGTAACGCAAGCTGTCAAAACGGAACACACAGCGGGGGGCGCCGGGGAGGCTGATCAAAGCTAGCCTCAAGGGTCACGCAGCCCAAAACCCAGACCGAGGAACCTCAAGTCAAAAATGCTCTGCTGCGTCCGCCCCCCATCGCCACTGCCCGACTTTTCTGAAGCACAAAGCGTCTGAAGCATTAGCATTGTGGCTAACAAAATAACGCGAAGCCACGCTGCCTGACCTTTAACCCAGTACAAATTGCCAGTTTCCCTATCACAGGCCTGGAATCGGTCACACGTCAAACACCTGCTTCCGTGTTGCTTGCCTGGCCTGTGCGTCATTCGTGGGCTAGCGTGTGAGCGGTCTGGCAGCCACATTCTTTGTATTCTTTCCCGCAACAATGTCATCAGCTCATGTTCTCGCTAAACCCACCTGTGCTGACATCCCCAGACCCCCCCACCCCTACTGAGCACATCTATCTCTAAATTAAAATTATGTCAACCCCCGTAAAGTGGCTAGTGCGAGACGAGTGGGCTGGGGAGGGGCAGGTAACAGTGAGAGAGACAGGAGGAGCAGCAGGGAAGAGGTAGAACAACCCAAATTCCACAGTGAACCTCCTGGGGACCACAGAGATGCCCCTTCTTTTTGTGAAGGACAGGAAGGAGTTTTCATGTTGCCCTTCAAAGTCTTGTCACTCTGCTAAGCCAAGATGTCCTTTTATGTCCTTCCCCAAACCCACTTTTCCAGCTCCGGGGGGGGGGGGGAGGATTCCTTCTGGAATTCCCCCAAACAGATGGAGCCATACACTGGGGTGAAATGTGATCACAATCCCCCGACATCCACACCGGTACCTGAGGAGGGACCCTCTCTCTCCCAGTTTGCATTCTGTACCTCCTCTGCAACTGGCAAGAGGGCTTTTGGGCAATATCAGAAGGTTCTGTGGGCAGCTGTAAAAACATGCTCAAAATAGTCTCGGCGAGCTGGTACATATTTAGATCTCGCTTGATGATAAACAAAGACTATTAACCTGGTTTTTCCACCCCCATTGCTAAAAGCACAAGGGCCATTTGGACTCCTGTGCCTGATGCACGCTTGGGTTACTTTTCAGGCGAAAAAGACAAACGCAAACGCGGGTCGACCTCATCTCCTTCCGAGATTGATGGGCCTTTGACAAAGCTAGCAAGTTAGTGCCAATTTTCTGCATTAGCATAGGTCTGGGTCACTCCATGGCTGATAAATGAAAGCGGCATTGTTTGGGGCAAATTAAGGCCGCCTGTGTCAAAGGAGGAACAAACAAGGCAGTGTTTTTAAAGCCCCCGATAATCAGGCGTGCGATGGCCAGCCATGTGCCCCCCCCAGCCCCCTCTCCATTCACCTGAAACCCCCCTCCTTTTCTCAGTGGACACTCTGGCAGAGACAGCGAGGAGAGGTCACAGCATCGGGGCCTGGTCTCCCTTCAGAGCTCAGCGAGGTGGAAATTACACATGACGGCATGCAAAACAGAAAACAGGGCCAAAAAACAAACAAACAAAAAAAAAGCAGACCAAGTGCAGACAGAACTCAGAAGACTCGCTCGACAAGTGAGACAAGTGAGGACGAAAGAGTCAACTTGTGGGTTCGCCAGTAGTGAAACTGCGATCCCGCATAGACAAACGTGGACACACCCACAACATGCTCACACACTTAGCCGGATGCAGCATTTGCCAGAAGTTTTTCTGCAAGAGGGAATGTTTGCAAAGGCAATGCCTAGTGAACAGGCAGCATGAATCACAGAGCCATTACAAACCCCGTCAACAGTCATCGCCGAGCTGCCAGTCAGCAGGTTAGAACCGGCACTGCCGCCCCAACACGCCCTCTTATAGCCTGGGGGGGGGCGCAGCACAGGCACAGCTACTCCTTTCAGTGACAAGGTGACCTCATCTCCAGTACAGTCAACCAAGAATCTAGGGGAGTGGCAGAGCTGATTTATGGCAGGATCTCAGCCCGCTGCCTCCCAGTTTACCTAGTCATTTCTGATTAAATATCAGTATGGCAATAGCGGCACATTCAAAGGCATGACCTTTGACCTTTTACCTGCCTTTTCCGATGCTCACCCGGGTGAAGGAGTTTCACAGGGAATATGCAGTTGGACATTCCTGAGCCCTGTTTCCCCATCCCCAACCAGGAAGCTTGACCACACGATCATATGATCCTGGCCATGGATCGATCTATCTACCCGTCTTCTGACCACTTATTCTGGTCGAGGATGGATTTCTTATCTATTGATAATGGCTCCTAGCAATGCGACCAAGCCAGGCTGGGATTAGCAAAGGAACAGAGCTTCAGACCGTACCCATGTTCCAGTCCTTCTGGGACGGGGCTTTGAGGTCCCCCAGTGACTCTGGACCCCATGTCACTGCTGATTGCACTGGTGTACTGGTGTTGCCAGTCCCTCGGTTCAGCGCTGCACTTCCCACATCCCGCCTAGGCTGGTCTGTCAGGACACGTCACGCTTCATTCATGAAGATAGTCCTCATATCAGTTGCTCCTTGTGGTGCAAAATAAATCCATTAGAGGACTGAAAAGTAGCATCTCCGGCTGTAAATCCAACGAAAGAGCATTCTTAAAGAGGAGTGTGATTTTTAGCTTTCTCTCCCCATGAATAATTGACGTGCTGCCACTACTGATGTTTTGAAATGCCCTTTTTCTTTAATTTTTTTTTCTCACATTGGCTTGAACCTGACCAGTTATGGCAGGGCTGACCAATTAAGTTTGGGCGTTCTCAGAGACACGTCCAAACCTTCCCCTCCGACCGAAGCTTCGCATCAAACCTCAGCCTTAGCTTACGTTTACATATATTTATTTGACAGAAGGTTTCATCAACAGCAACATACAGGTGAGGCAAATGATATCTAACAAGCAAATAGCCACTAAGGAGCTAACTAAGGTGCAAGAGCTGTTAGGCTGACCTTCCAGCTAGTGACCTGTAACAAATGTAATATAGTTCTTGGAATAAGAGCTATAGATATATTGCTTAGAACTTAGTGTGAAGCCCAAAGTGTGATCAGTAGTTTCAAAATTAAAAATTTGAGGAAGTTCAGTGGGTACACCTTGCCACAGAAGTGGGGGGAGGTTTGACTAGGGACATACTGGTTTTCAAAGTTTGTTGAGTGAGAGGAAGATTTATAATTTTAATTCCACAATATGGCTGCCATTGACTTGATGCGTTACAATGTTTTTTGTGGTGGTGCTGGGCCAATGTGCCTGTGGGGATAGTTGATGGGGGAGGGGGGGGGTTACCCCTTGGCCCAGTTCCCTAGGACCTCCAGGAAAGTAGGGCACAAAAACAGAAGGTCGAAAGTCTGGAATACCAAAGAGATAAGGTGGCTGTCAGGAGCCAAGAAGGTATCTCTGACTGATTTGGAGTTTAACCCTGAAGAATTAATCGAGTGTCTCTCTTGTTATCTCTCGGCTATAATTTGCTTCCAAACCAAAGCATTCTGGGAAAAGGCACCAACAGGATTCAGATGGATTAGATGGAATGAATGATGTCACAGTGCACATCAGTCCAGTCTTGCAGTGAAGCTCCGCTCTCACTCTTTGACATCACCATGATTGGCAGCGAAATGGGTTTGTGAAACCTTACCAGGCATCAAATTGAGTGGGGAACACTTCACTGAAAACAGGGAGCGCTTTTCAATCGGCCTAACAATATGGGGATAAAGGGTCAGTCCATGTCCAGGGAGGGAGAGGATTCAGCTACGTGCAGAGAATCGTGATGGAAAGGGTGTCACCACACACTCCCTCCTCTACCCCCCACCTGAGCTTTGCTGAGCACTGATGTCTTATCAGAGACACCCGGAGGGCAAGATTTAATGTCACTGATGGAGGCAGCAGATAGCATGGAAACCAGGATGGAAACCCAATTGACACAGAAGAGCACGAGGTTTCTGTGTCCCCGAGGGCGGAGGGCGGCGGATATTCAACCTTTTTTGATTGGACGCTTTGGCCTTGCTGGTCAATTCGGCGGCCGCGGAAATTAACACACGAGGGGATGGAAACCAAAAACAGGGGCCCCTAGAGAGCAACTAACTTGTTTGTCACCTTTCTAGGCCCAAATCCCCAGACTAGACGTCACAGACAAATGTAGTCTCTGCTGTCATGGCATTCCAGCTATGAGCCCCTAAAGATTCTGCATAGTAACGTGCTAGAATTAAGTAGGCAAATCAGTGGGTGGATCTAGCTTTAAAGTCATTTGAAAAATGTGGAAAGATGCTAATTACAGCAGACTTAATAAGCAGCTACAGTCTTCTGCACGCTCTTCAACCCTTGAAATAAATAGACAGTGACTGCGATGGCCAACGATAGCTAAATCCTAGGGCATTTCAAGGAAAGGTTATGACTCTAACATATCCCCTAATTAGGTGTCTGAGGAGAAATTCCTTCAGCAGAACAAAAGATCACCTTCCCCCCGATCCTCAAAGCTGCCTTTCTAGAGTTTACTCAACTGGATCGCCACAAGAGGCGAGAAGCGGGCCGGGGCTAATGCAGCCATGCGTTCAGCAGATGTCTTCATCCAATGGCAACCTGAGGAGCTTCTAGGTCACGAAGATGGCCGCTTAAATGCACAACATCATTTAAGGAAACAATTTGGCCTAATTAGAGTGGACCACAGTTTTCCTGGAAATCATAACTTCTTGGTGACCTAAACCACAATCCCGCTGCGCCATTAGCGATGGTAAACCTAGACCTCAAAGCTGTGCTTTCGTAATTAACTTTCCTAAGAACGCGACAGGCAATCTTCACCATGGGTGCCGTGAGATTCGCCGGTGGCAACTTCGCCACTGACTCAGGTCTTCGGTGGCTCTCCGCGGAATCCTTTTGTTGTCCGTCTTTGCTTTTCTCATTTTCACGGCTCCTCTGTGGCTCATTATTTCGAACAACAAAAAGGGACCAGGCACAAACAGCTCACTCTACGGACTCGGCTGCAGACCCAAACCCCCAGTGCTGGAACCTCACAAAGGAAACTGAAAATAAGTCAATATGTCAGTGCGTGGCTGTAATAGCCGTATGTCATACAAGACTCACTCTTACCCAGTACTTTTTTCCCCCATACGTTGACATTTTCTAGAGCGGTGTCAGCACTCATGCTATTAGCATAAGCTAACGGCAAAGCTGACCTGGCTTCATTTGCAGTTTGCATATTCTACAGATGCTTGAGTGCCAGTAGCCCCTACTGATCAGACTCCCTTGGCTGTCGCCTCCAAGGAAAAATAAAAAAATGAGCCCCATCCAGTCCACTGCCCCCGTAATGAAGGCTGGTTTTGCGAGGGGCAACCGCATTGTCAGAGACCCCGGCCGACAACAAATCCCATTGCACACCTGGCTCGGCCCCCCTACGCGGCATCAATTTAATGAATTATTTATCGAAACAGGCATCAAACGGGGAATTAAGACGACAGATCGCAGGTCCCGATTCCCTGCCTATCGTGTCCCATGATCCATCTTTCCCAGTGAGGTGCCCCCAGCAGGGACGCGAGAGATAAAAGAGGATTAAACGCATTTCATTACTTATTTTGGTTCTCTCAACCCCCCTGTACTTGCTTGCGCCTTTACAAATCCTTCTAAATACAAAAGCATGTCGTCTGTATCTGAAGCATTCACTGCACATGGAATAAATTATGATTGTGCTACATTTCCCTCCAGCTTTGTACTAACTAGCAACAGGAAATAAAATTATAGGGTAAGAGTAAATGAGACAGTCCCCTTCATGCAATAAGCCAAAAATACTATCACTCTGCTCCTCTTAACGCATTTCGCATCACTGAGAAATTTGTTGGCCACTAGAACATCATGGACCGCAACAGGGCGGAAACTTCTGGAAATTGTGTGTGTGTGTGTGTGTCTGGATGTGGGACACAGATGTAAAAGTCACACTTCTTTCCAGTGTTTTTGTGGCCACGCTGCACAGTGAGTCATGGTCTCCGAATGGACAGATGGACGCTATTCCCCTTTTCTAGGAATTTCTCACATCTGACACCTTCCAAAGAGCATTTGAAAATGTCACTAACCAAAAGAGGCCCATTTC
>JAABNX020000070.1:5320515-5334866 GCA_015163995.2 Mormyrus lacerda | reverse complement strand
GGGGGGCCGGCGGGCGGGAGCCTCGGGGGGGCGGGCTCAGGGGGGCCGACACGTCGCGCACTGGATGGGCGACAGATACCAGAGGCTTGATTCTTTCGAGAAGCAGCGATTACGGCCAGCATGACCCCCATGACATAAACCCCACTAGTCACCTCACATCAACATGGGTGGAGGGACAGCGGCTGGTTGGGGGGGGGGCAACTTGCTTACTTGTCTGGTTCATTACACAAGTGTGCATTCTGTCAGTCCCAGTTAGTGGGGCTAGACCATTGAAGGGCATGTCTTCTGACAGACTCTCTTTCTTCCATTAATGCAGCAAATCCCGATGTATAAATATTACAAAAAGAGCCAGACTCTGGACTAATAACAATCACCTGCAGATGATGACTAGTAGACTGTAGAAAAACTGGGGGGGTGGGGGACTGTCTGGGCTTGGGGGTGGGGGTAGGTCATGTGATCGCAACACTTTGCATCAATTCGTCCCCATCTGAACATATTTTGTCCAGGTTATACATGAGTGCACGGGTGTGTGGGTCATGTATATATTAAAATATGGGGATCATATGGTCCTACAACATGATAAAAGCCTCTTATTTTGACATTATGGGGACCATTTTTTCATTACCCACAAGGGGAAACTCAGTTTTATTAAAAAAAAAAAATCTGTGACTGCAATCAAAAAATAAAGATGCCAAAAGTCTTGCATTTTGTTGGGTTACTAACACTGTGTGTGCGTGTGCGTGTGTGTGTGTTTTCACCAGCCACTAAGTCCAGACCCAAGCTGAGGTTCATCTTCCCCAACGCTCGTGCTGTGAGCCATTTTTGCTCAGTTTTCCATTCCCTGGCAAAATGGCACTTTTTGTCTGCCCATTTTTTTGTTGTCGCCCTCCTCCTATTCCTCCCTCCCCCCTGGAAAGAAGAGGTATCATTAATAAAGTCCAGGTTCCGCTTTCCAAAATTCTGCACATCACATGGTCTGCTCTTCAAGCGCAGGCTTGCTTTTCCACAGCTGGTCCGCAGCGAAGGGAGGGAACATCCGACAGCATAAGCCAACGTCGCCCCTCCGGATTAAAAGCTTCCAGATCGTCACTCGCATCGCAGTGAGGCCTGCGTGTTTGTTTCAGCGTCACACCGCCGACCCAGGGTAACCCTGCTATCCAAGTACGCTCTTTTCATCTGTGGATTTATACATTTAAAAACAGAATGTCCTCCCGCCCCCACAGGACGAGGTACCAATAGAGGAGCACCGATGCTTAAAAAACAAAAAGTAAAAATTTGTGAGAAGGATGTTGGCGAAAGGGAACATTCTGCTCCATAAATCAAAGAGCTTGCACACGTAAAACCCCGCTTACAGTTATCCTAGCGCCCTGTAGCCTTCCAAAAGTGTTTGGGGATGTTTAACATCTGGCATCACTGTTTAATGCGTGAGCTTCATTGGTATGCCAGCAATGTGCAAAAAATAAATACACACACAAGCTCCGGAGGATAGATAACGTTTCATTATGACCTCAGTTGGAAACGCGTCAATACTTACATTATACCAACGCATTAAATACAGAACCATGCTGAATGAATGTACGGAAGGCATGAATAACAATGTCTGCACTCCAGGAAGAAACATCAGTTAGACAAAGATTTGTTAAGGGTTTGATTAATCAGCAGATCAGGAGCCGTTGACGAAGTGGAACTGAAACGTGCATTTCAACACAGTTCGGCAGCACGATATCTGACGATAAGTTCACTCACCGTCACTGCAGGTCGTGGTCCCGGGGCCCCGATCAGATGTTCAGCGTGGCCGTGCATTTTCATTCATCCCAACTACCCGCAGCGAGGGCAGAAACACTAATAAACAAATCAGCCATCAGCAGAAAGCATCAACTACGGCGAACTTGAGAATCGCCCAGCTGAAAGGTAAACTGGGCCCCTGTTTATTTTAAATGGTAGATGAACTCTAGTTTAAGGTTTGCTAGCATCAGTCTCAATCCGAGGGCCAGTTTCTTCTCCTTTGCCAAAGCAGTGTGGATCCCTGGGATATTTTAAGCACTTTAAACAAACCATCTACCCAGAAACGAAATAATCATAATAATGTAAACTACAATTTGCCCCAGTGAGGGATTCCTTTTTATTACACGAATGGGGAAAACTAGCATAGCAGTTTGAAGTGTAAAGTGAATCAAACAGCAGTCACAGAAAATACTTAAGCAGGTGTGGAGCATGTGATTACAAACGTCCCTAATCAGGTGATGATGATCACATTCGCCACAAAATGCTTTACTGACAAATGCCTCTTTGCTTCTGGATGCCATTTATTGTTTCATCAGGAGGTAATTAATTATTCTTTGTGTGCGGACTTTGTGAAGGAAAGATTTCTCATCGTGTACCGTGAAGTACCTTAATGCAGTTCATGAAATGGCTGGTTATACAAATCATGACCACGGCACATAAGGTGCGCGGGATCTCTCCAGCGCCTTACTGAAACTATTCAGGTAGCCGGGAGTAAAATTACCCCAGCCCCAGTTTCACAATCACCCGTCATTTCCAATCAAAAGACCGCCAGGGTCCAAAGGCTCTTCCAGTAATAACTGGGGATCGTGCTAATAATCAAACATTCACTGTCAAGGAAGGCCAGTTGCACATTAACAAGTGAGGTTAGCGTCGTTCGGTCTTTTAAGACAATTAGCTGCTTGGGCTTTTGACCAGTTTCGTAATTATTTGCCTTTGAAATAAGTTTTAACTGTAACTTGATTAATTATGACATATTTTAATACAAATAAGAATGGCGAATCTTTGATGTTATGCAAATAATAATAATAATAATAATAATAATAACACGTACGTGCATCAGATAGTATTACATAATCTGTATGATGACAGGTTATCTCATTCCACGGACGACTACATCGGTATTCGAAATAATGAGAAAAATCATGATGCAATTTATTGTCCATGTACTCATATTGGGCAACTGGTTAAATAATTAGCCATGCTACAGTGGTCACGCTTGCATGTTGTTCAATCACTGTCTAAATCTGGAAAAAAAAACTTGTTTTTAATTTAAATCGCTCGATTAATCTTTGATTATGCGCAGGAACCTCATTAATAATTGTCGCCATACACTGTTGTAAAATCTTCGTAATAATTCAGTAGGCTGGTGCTGGTATAGCTGAGTTAGCCCTACAAAATTGTTGTTAATAATTAATATGGTTATACCTTTCAGGAGTACAATTTCTCCAAACCAGGGTAAAAATTAAAAAATCTGTATACATTTCTGCCCTTTCTATGCCCCAAAAGGACAGACCAAACAGGCAACGCTGGCATCCCCCGTGTTTGTACTGACACGGTACATCCAGACGCCCTCAGTACACTGTTCTGAAAGTTACCCGGCAACCAGAATTTGTTATGATATATCCGGGTTCCAAAGATGTCCGATCACTATATTTGGATTAGCATAAACCTACCCAGATAAAGACCTATTCTTAACAGAACACAAATTCCTTTCTTGGACTTGGCTACAGTGATTAATGGCGGCAGGGGTTCGCCTGCTTACTGTCTAATTATAGGGAGTGAGGCTGGAGAATCTCTCGCCCCTCCCTTCCTTGTCCTTCTTGGTGATTTCTTTTGACGACGCTGGAATGCGGGAAGGAACGTTTTCACTCCTTCAGGTTGTTACGAGGCATTTCGCAGAACCACGGACTAATGAAATGGACTGTCTCGGGTTCAACAGTGTGACAGCCCCTTTTCACCATGAACTCGCTCCCCACTCCATAGTCAAAACATGCGTAAGGCAAATAATTGATATGACCGTTTCCTTTTTAAAACATGCTCCCACACAGACCTACCAGATCTTCCAATGAGTTTTGAACTTAAAAGAATCTCCCAAATCATTAACCTGCACCCGATTTTTGATTAAGCCGTATTAGGATTTTGTTCTGTGGGTAGTTTTGGTCACAATACAATATCCATCCATCCATAAACACTTCCTATTAAATCTCCGGGCAATTGTAGGCCTGTAATATTTTATATTTGCCAAACGATATAGCTGATCTGATACGACAAAACCCTTTGATAGTTCCGTATTTACATACGTTAGTTATGGTTATGCAAGGGTCTCAGGTGGTTTGGAAAGTGAGGGCGTGCAAATATCTGGCAAGGAGGAGGACGCTGGGCTGAGAGTACAAAGGCCGACATTCTGGGAAAGAGTGTGTGCAAACTGGGCGGGAGTCAAACGGAGAACTGGTCTCCTTTATGCATCACTTACCGTGAGCAAGAGAATAAAAAATGTTTAAATCAACACATCGGTGAGAAATTATTTATGGGACGCTCTTGGTTATGAGAAACGACTCATGCTGGCCGATATTACAGAGCAAATTACATATTAAGTATATGGGGCAACGGGGACCTGCTGTTAACTGAAACACGAACATTATGATAGTAATAGTAGTAGATAGAGTTAAATACAGTCTGTTTGCACAAGACTTTTAGGGGGTTCGTATGATGACGCTGAGCGATTCTGTTGCGTCTCCCCCTCTCGTCAGGAAATTGCTTTCCGCAGTGGCCCTTAAGGCAACGCATATGCACTTCGTGTGTTTGGATACATATTACATTAATATAGGCAGGTCATCCTTTGCTCACAAAGCATCATACATGCACAAGTGAAATGGAACGTTAAACCCACATAATGCTTTGTGAACACCACAGAACGCAAAACATGGGTGTTAATGCCGGGTGAAAATGATTTCTAATCGTTTTTGACTTTTCCAAATAATTTGTGTTAACCTAGTAATCTTGTGGTGACTGCTGTTTTTTTTTTCTTGCAGAGGTGTTTCAGAAAAGAAATGATCTTTCTGGACTGGAATTTCAGACATCTGCCTCGCGGGCAATGCCGCTGACCTGTTCTTGTAACAGAAAAAGCCCCCAAGTCGTCTCTTCTTTAAACCACGAACTGTTTTTTTTTATAACCACGTGGTGTATATGATGCATTGCTATTAGCAAGAATGTGCGCGACTGATAATCAAGAGTCATTCTGAATATCCAGGGGAAATTATTAGTTAATCTGCAATAGGCCTATATACGCTGAGTATATACCCACACTATGCTATATATTCCATTAACTTGCGTGACCACCCGCGTAGTTGCTATTACTAGATTGTGCCATCCACAGGAAAATCCTACTGAAAGATGTCGGGAAGGTTAACACGTTCGCTAGCATCAAGTCAACAACTACACGCGTTTCCCCCCCGTAGATGATAGCATGTGAGGCTAATCGCTCTCTAAACCATTTACAGACATTTATCCTACATTAAACGGAACCACAGTGTTTCCTCTTTGCGACAACGACTGTGGTACATTATGTAAAACATATGGATCTCGTTCAGAATATACAAAATACAACTTATATAGGCCTATGCATACATATTCTTTTCTTTAAATAATAGTTTTATTTATGTTTTAAGAAAGAATCCCCCAGAATCGGTGAAAACATAACGTTTCAAAAACGGATTTCCAAATGTAGGTCGAACAGTTAAAAAAAATTGTCAGTGATGTAAGTTTAATGCGATGATTTCTTCCTTAGACCTCATTCCAATCTCTTGACTTGTTACTGATGAGTTAACCGGTGGTCATAACCGTGCCCAAAGCTATAGCCTGGTGAATGGTGAAACGGGTTGTGCGTAATGCCTCAATTCATGTGTAGATCAATCTTGAGCGGCTCCCGCACAAGGGCAGACAGCGGACGGTGACTCAGGAATTCCGCCGCGGCTCACGTGACTACCTCGCCTGCTCGGTCATCCTGCTGTTTCGTAAGGCCGCGGAAATTGTTTCTTGCATATCAGGTTTTGCAACCCCCAAGGTAAACATTGTGGATGGAGGCGTGTGCGTCGTATCGCTCTTCGGTGCTTATCATTCCCACGTTTCAGCCCTCTTCACGGTCAGGTTTCAGCTCAAAGAATAATCGGGCAAATAAACATACGATTCTGTTAAAATACCAATTACCGTTTAAAATCATAAAAGTAAGGTAAAAACGAATTGTGCGATTTCATCTGAATGATACCGCAACATGTTATATGAATATATCGTTTACAACTTTAATTTGGTTACATTTTGTTTTTGCATGTATTCCATTTTTTTTTACCTCTATAGCTATATAAACAAGCGAAATATCAGTTAGATTTTAAAACGCCTGTTCAAAGACGTAATGTTCCAGATAAATATTTATTCAAATGCTTTAAAAGTTAAGCCTGCAGTCTTTAGATCAAAGATACAGAAGGTTATATGTTAGCTATTTTAACCACAGACACGTGGTGCATATTACGTGATAGACTCCCTGTGGTACATTATGTTGTTACCGTTGCATTTGTTATGATTACATTGCCTAGATGTGCGATGGAAACCGTCATGTTCTTTTGTTTATATAATAAACTATACCCATTCCCAACAAACATGACAGGCAAGACAATCGCATATAAACTGCATAGTTGTCTCTGTCCAGACAGAAATATGCACCATTTGTTTGGTTTCCAGCGGGCTGCATTGATTCAGAAAGATACATCACGTGACGCATAATATTCACAGAACTGTATTGCAAGCTACGTAGGTCACTTTATGTCTAAGTTAAACTGACACCCTGTGACTTGTGTTCTCGATTATACCTGACTGTGCGGTTTTAGCAGGATCCCTACAAGGTCGTACGCGGTCTTTCATCTTACCCTGTACTATTATATGTATTATCTTACTCTACATTGGCAACAGACGTGTGTAGATAAACTCCGAGATGATTAATCATTGAGCCGATAAGAGAAACTGGGTCTCAGATAAGTACAGTGTTCCTAACGCCCTAAATCAAGACACGGTCAAATTGACCCAGACAGCAAATTTGTAAATGACCTCAGTCATTGAACAGAACCATTGGCGCCCTATTTCTGCAGAAATTAAGAGCAAATTTCGCAAGACATGTTGAGAGCAACTTAAGTGATTTAATCATCGTTGCTGTTACGTCGATACTATGTTAAGTTGCGTAACTCTGAAGTAACTGCAGCCACGAACGCAATAGGCACGTTACCCCGAGCTTATTGCATCTGGACGTTAAGAACATGTAGAAATACGTGGGAAACCTTGTTTCCACGTACCTAACAACAAAAATAAGCAATCACAGACACTAAGTTATTATTACAAGGTCAGAAACTGTATTTGGCAATTTTTAACAAGTGCATTACAAGTACAGCTAGAAGCATTTCAGTTTCGCCAAGTGCTCGTTGAGTAGCATTAGTCACACCTACGTTTAACAGGAACTGCCACCAAACCTAAAAATACATCAGAAACTGCTAAAACATCAACAAAAGGAAGTAGTCCATTATAATGAGTACATACCTTTATCTTCGAAAATATAGAAACACAATGTATTCAAAAATCAAAAAATTATACAGCCATGTTTACGAAGTATACACTTCCCTTGTGTCCAATAGGCTATGTACAAGTCCGTTAGTTTTGTTTTGACGGTATGCAAGTGACATATTTATATATATTTATATTTTTAGTTTTTTCTTTTTTCAAAAAAAATCATTAAAATAAAATCAGGGGTCCCTCTCCTTTTTTACTTTAACATCTCCTGCAAGGATGGTTGTTATTTCACCTTGCATGAAAGCCCATGGAACATTGGAGCCCACTAACGGACACTTCTCTCCGCTCGGACAATACACTTCACCGGTAGCGCCTTGTTGTTTGATGCTCTCCCTGGAGCACGGGAAGCAGAACTTGTGCGAGGGCACAGACGGACACTGGACGAAATGCGTGTCTTCTAGGCGCTCGTGGCACAGGGTGCAGCAGAGGGGTATGCTGTTGGGCACCGACGAGTCTGGAATGCTTTGGGGGTGCACTTGGTCTATGCCGGGCACGTGCGGCGTCCCTGCACTGGACACGTCCCTCTGGGCCAGTCTCCTTTGGCTCATGGAGGACGGCGAAAGGGGACTGCTGCTGTTCCTGCGGGTGGTGGAGTGCACCTGGTTTGCGTCCTTGGGTGAGCTGTTTCCACCTGCATTGTCAGCGGCTAAAATTAGCGCCGCCATAGGAGACTGTCCGTTCTGCGCAGCCTCCGGCGGGGTGGTGCGGGAATGAGGCGAAATCGTGGAGGGCGGTGAAGTGAAGTTTGGCGGGGGTACAGGGGGCATCTTCAGCACCTCGGCAGGCGGTGGTGCCCACTGTCCCTCTCCGTTGTGCTTCACAGCCGTGCCTTCCCCTTCGGGCTCTGGAGAGGCCTTTCTCTTCATATTCCGGGGATGCTTTCCTCTGTCTGGTTTATAAGGAAGCAAAACAACTTATTTAATAAAAGACGAAGGACCACTTAAAGGTAACGTTTATGATGCATAATCAAGCTTTATAGAATACCACATAACTGCATCTTGGAAATAGATAGGAAATAAGAATCGAAACTAAAATATGTGTGAAACAATGCAATACACCATGAGCTGGATTGCTATTATATGCGGAAATAGCCGTTAGCACGTCTGAAAAGGAGGGAGGGGTGACTCATAGTGTGTGTCTCATTCAGAAGGGTTTTGTTAGAAACGAAAACCATGCTGTCACTTCTGGAAGTGACACTGAAAAGTGATCACTGAAATATTTACCTGGTTTTGAGGCGACGGCGCCCGTGTCGTAGCCCATTGCTCTCTGCTGGTCCTTTTTGAACCTGCTGTCGAAAGGGTGGAGCGGTAATAAGTCCCGTACGGTTTTGCCCTTATTCATCCATTCGTCCGGTCTGCTCTTGTGGCCCTCGATCTCCGGTGTCAGGCTGTCTGGTCTGTGCTTGTCCTTCACTTCCCTCTCATGCTCCGTGCTGGAGACAGAGGCCGGTCTCTTGCTGCCCAGTTCGTTAGGATTCGGAGCTGATAACGCAGAAGGGAGTCCCATTTGTCCGGGTCTGCCGTTGACAGCGTGTACAGATTGCATGCTCCCATTAACCAAAGGCACTAAATTTGGGGGCACCGTGCTTGTCCTGCGAGGGTTAGGGCTCTGCCGGTTCAGCTCCGGGGGATCGTCAGGTTTGGGGAATCCATTTGGAATAGGAATTCCATTAGCCTGCCTCCCAGACGGATATTCTGGACCAAGTCTTGGCGGCCGATCAGAGGTTAGGGGATAGCGGTCCAGGGGCTGTGGTGGTCGCGATCCGGGATCTCCCGTCGTATGGTTGATGGACTGAATCTCTTTCCCCGAGAGCTGAGGTTTACCCGGTCCCGGAGATCTACCTTCTTGGAAGCCATGTGCCCTTTTTAGCTGCCGCGTAGTCTCAATCACAAACTCAATTCGGTCTGCTCCTTCGTAGTTGACACATCCCCTGCAGACGGGCTCGGTAAAATCCCAGATCATAGCCCACGGCATGCGGGGCAAGTCACATAAATAACATGACTGCCTTCTTGAAGCAGCAACCGCCGCGGACGACATCGCTTCTCCAAAAAATATTTAAAAACCTTCCCCCAAATGCCCACTGATTCTGTGTTACTCTTACTCAAGCAAAAAACCAATGTAACAAGTTCAGATATTCAGCCTTGCTCTCCTGACTGCTAGCAACAACAATTAAGTAGTTAACAAACAGAACTTCATGGCAGTGTGTACTTTACTACGGCGCGCCTCTATCTATCTCTCTCACTACTACTCGGCGAGCTCAATGTGGAGCAGTGACGTCATCGCCGCACACTAAACTTGCGGTTCCAGCTCCGGTTCTATTTACTTGATTCTTCGACGGCCCCCCTCTAGCGCATGCTCACTCACACAGACTCTGCCCCCTTTTTATTAAATCAATTGAACTTGTGCCAGGAATACAAGCTCAGACCAAGATTAAAAAATACTAGTTTAACGGTTTGGGATCGTCCGGATGCGTTTATTATTTTATCGTGTCTTGTTATGTTGACGTTTAACGAATATTCTATTCATATCCCACAGTTTAATGGACGACGCGACGGAGAAGATTTAGTAAAATTTTGGATGTTCATCTGAATACGTGCTTATTTACTTGCTAACTACTGGCAATCGGGACGGAAAATGTTTTCTTCCTGTCGCACTCAGGGATAAGAGTGGAGGTTTATGCATAGGGAAGAGCGCGAATGGCATATGCAGCTACCCTTGGACTGCATGAATGTTATTTCAGTTGATTTTTTTGCGTGTAAGCGGAAATCTTACGTCTTGTGTGGAATTACATTTGGCTTGTTATTTCTGAATGTAGCCAGGAAAGTGGCTCATTTTTGTGTCACACTGTATATATGAATTTAAGTAGAAAATTATTTGAAAATAAGCAAAAATTAAAACTTCTGCCGATTCGATTTGTTCCTGGTCTCAAGGTGTTAATACCCTTTAATCGGCTAGTCTCAGCCTGCTGGTGGCGTCACCAACCTGCTCCAGCTCCCTGCTGCAACACGCATGCTCACAAAATACGTGACTGTAAGTAATTGGCACTCCGAACCCCATTTAGCAAATCCACATTCCAGTCAGAATGCCAGCGCTGCGTCACACCTTATACTTGCCCCCCAGCCAACCGTGCATTAAACAGCTCATGTTACCAAGGCAGATTCAGTCCTTTCAACCGTTTCGGGATATTTAAAGGAGAAGTGTCTTGTTGTGTTTCAGCACGTTTTTAAATCAATTGACACTTATACCGAATCCATTCTGCTAAGGCAAGTATATGGTTAGCTGTCGCAAAAGTTTTCCTTTGCGCTTTATTCCCATGTATACGTTTTGGGATGCATTATATTATTTGTAAGTTAGAGTTTATTTTATAAGCAAAACTACGCTCTTCAATAAAGGATAGTGGTAACAAATAATGTAGCTTTTCCTTTGGTAGTTTGAACAGTTAGTCTAAGTAGCTGGCTAGGTATGTTTTGTAGATTTTTGGTAAAAACCCCACCCCTAGTTACTTTAAAAAGCGAGTGGGAGGTTTTCCTCCATATACCGAAAATGTTTTCCGCATTTATTATACAGAAAAGCCAAACATTTAGAGCCATGGTTTCGGCCAGCCGAAGTACGTGGGGATTTCCAGATGGTCTTTTTTAAAAACGCCACATGCGTCCCCGAGATTACCGCAAATTCACTTAACGGCTGTCACCGCCGAAACATAAAACTGTGTCACCATGCGGCAGAATGCAAAATAGCGTATAATTGAATGATTGTGAAAATAAAATAGTCTAAGAAATTGTTCTCTTAGTTGAACTAACCATTAATCTATGCGAATTGTGGACCCTAAAACGAAAAAAAAACTCTGCGCTTCATTTGACTTTGGTTTGGGATATACATAAGATTTTAGATATGAAAACATGAACGTTTAAACCCAGGATCCAGAAACAGTATAAATGCGCACTGCATGTCAGAGGGAAGCAGAGCCGAGCGTGGTCACATTTCACAGCAGGCATCCGTCATATCGCCTCCATTCGAGTTGCTTCGGAGTTCAAAGCGCACTTTTGCAATGTTTACACGTGTGTGATTACAAATGGCGCTCCTGACAGAAGGAGCCTGTCAGCCCGACACGGGGAATGTGCAGGCAGTGTACAGAGAGCAGAAACACCCTTCCTTTCTCTTCCTGAGAAGGAAGTCTGATCGCATGGTTACTATTCGAGCTCAGCACATTTCTGTAGTAGTCGTTTGGATACTTTGTACGTTAACCTTAATTGGGGCAGGAAAAAAACAATCCATAATTTGTTTGCGTTGGACTCGGTCCAAGCGGTTGCAGCTTAACGTACAGCTCCTCGGGTGAGGCAATGCGTCTGAAATCTGCAGACACAAAGCGGGATTTGTTTTTGCAAGCCCTCGTGACGACGTTTGAAAGAGGAAGTTAGATGTTTAGTCACGTACCCATTTCTTACCTCGCCCATCCCTAGAACAACAAACTAAAGCTCTTGGCTGGCGGCCATCTATTCAAGGACATGTGCAGATCCAGAACCCGAATTTCATAAATAGATATTTGAAAACCTCATGCTCCGCCTCCCACTTCTTGGTGTCACTTTCTCTGATACTTTTGTGTTTTTCCTCTGCTAACTTAAAGCTCTTTTTTACAAGTGCATAAATGCAGTGTTTAATGAAATTATGGGTACATTTTGTGCAGAGTTGTCTGCAGTCCTGCTCGTTTACAAGTTTATTAACGGACACAGGATTAATTTTTTAAGAATTTTTTTAATTTGAAAGGTAACTGATGAAATAATTGTTTTTAAATGATCGTTTTCACCGGTGGTAATCAGAATGTGAATGCATTATTTATTTATTTATTGTTACGGAATTTGCTTATTAAAATCACTTTAATGTGATTATTATTTTTTAAAGAAAACAAATATGTTAATTACGTGCATGTGGTTAATCATGAGTTAAACGGTATCAGAATGGTATTGCGTGATTCCCGAGTTGTATTGCTGTGCCGATACAACGATAAAGAGTGAAATGGCCTTTCTCTGTTTGAAATGATTGAATCATTTGTCTGTAAGACCTTTGAGTAATTAATAAGTGAAAGAGAAACTCTCGTTTTAAACGGGCAAATGAAAGACTAGCTATGCGGTTCATTCACTTCTAGCAGTATGCTACCACATGCGTTCACACGTGTTCCACAGCTCAGCTCTCTGTGGCGGCAGGGTTCCCTTAGACCAGCCCCTAGGTACCGTGGGTGGGGACAGGGAGGCACCTTTGGAAGTGACTTTGGCGCCAGGGAAAGCAGAAGTTACTATTACACCTTCGAGAATCGATTTTGGATTTTAAAAAGCAGTTAGGCCTTGTAATATTGGTCAGTAATTCAAATTCCATCCAATTCAGTACAGTAGTTTAACTGTTTAGACAGAAATTAAATCTCAGGAAAGTACTGCATGGTGCAATTCTCGCGTTTGACGCATCACGTCTAGGCTCGGATCCTCTGCCCTTCTCAATACAGGTATATAGGTATACACATTTTTGAAGTAATACTTTATTATTATTTAAAAATTCCTTTTTTATTTATCATTTTATTATTAATTGTTTTTAAAATAAATTTACACAGGTGCCCTAGTGGTGCACGTGGGTGATTGTGCATCCCGAACCTCTGATGCTATCTCAGAATGCCACTGCCCCTGTATCTCCTCCAGCGTTTCACCCCTCAGACACCCTCAACCCCCACCTGAGAAATGCATGCTCGCATTAGTTGCACACTCTTAAGATAAATCGTACCTGTGCCGCCATCGTCCCTAACCCTCCCTGTCCAAGTCCGATATTTTGCACGGACAGGAAGAAGAATCAGATATTTATATGGTAGCAGGATATCGAATTTTGGACTACGTGTCTGATGATGAAAGCTGCAAGTATTAAATGGCCGCCTGCTGGGTCTAAGAGGAAGACGGCCCTTCCTCCAGCGATGTCACAAGCGGGCTGTTGACGAACGCTTCCCTTTTCAATGTCATGAGAGATGCCGGTCTGTGATTCCTCTTCATCGACTCGATCTGCCACAGGAAGGCGTAACCATGGAGATCTCTTTCTCGCCAGGATACCCCAAGTGACAAACCACATCTTGTTTATGGCATTGATGCGATTTTGTACACATTCCCTCCCGGCGTTGTTTTACAACCTGCACTCAAATAAGGAAGTTCGATTTCTCAGACCACTCCCATTCAGTAAAAACAGTGAAATGATGCACGTATGATACAGTTTTTTTTAAGTAACACATAGTGCATACTTGCTAATATTATTTTAAGCTCAGTGCACCAGCCCCTACTCCTGAGTGGTATCTAAACTAGACCGCAATGCCTGTTTTTCTGGCTCTCAATATTTCATAAGGCCTCCACAGTCAACAGTGGGTAGGTAGTTTTTCTTTTTTTCCTTCCAGTTTACGTTGTCATCGCTCATAGTCCTTTAAAAGGATACGAGAGAGCGAGAAGAACAGGCAGATTTCAGAGGGTCAGATTGAAACGCCACGATAGACCAGCACATGCTCCAAAAGCAAGATCTCCAACCATGTGAGCTCCGGAGATTCTGCCCTGAAAGGCTGCCTTATTTTGTTAGCTGGAAAAAATTCAGACAGCCCTTCCCTGAAAATAACTGTGTCCCTAAATGGCTTGTGCCGCACTGACAGTTCCCTGGCTCAGACTGCAACCACCACGGAGATTAAGAAGAAAAAAAAAAAAAAGATAGCGAAATAACAGCGTGAAAAATTCTGGGTCGGCAAATTGGCGCAGGGGATTAGTATACTAGAATGTGCGGGACACCCTAAATTCCGTTTTCGGCATTCCGCGGGGGCCGAGAACGGCCATGGCCTTCACGGAAAACGCCACCCCTGACAGCAATTATAAAATGGAAGACGGATTTAAAAAAAAAGGAGAAGAATCTTGTGGGGGGGGGGGGGGGGGCGCGACGGGGCGGCCAGC
>JAABNX020000070.1:5298645-5318816 GCA_015163995.2 Mormyrus lacerda | reverse complement strand
CCCCCAATCACTGCAATATGGGTCTGTGGTTCATCATTCAGTCGCACTGCACATCCATCTTCCACTTGGCAATTCTTAACCATCTCGGGATTTTCCGTTTCTTTTCCCAGTTTTTTTCCCAGATGCCAGCATCTTCTGCACATGACACCATATGGGAAAGCACTCGTCACATACTCCATGCTGCCTTGGTATTTCCTGTGGGTTTTTTTTTCCCGTATCCCGATACCCCCCCTTCCCCCCACCAAATCAGATTGTAGTGTTTACATGCCAGAAGGTTTCTGATGATGTAAGCTCATTTGCATAAAGTACGATAAAACTTCTCGTGTTACAGTAACATTTTTTTCTGCAATATCACACAGAATGGATCACGAGAGAGAGAGAGAGAGAGAGAGAGAGAGAGAGAGATGCATCAATGGATTCAGCTCCACATTCACTCTGCACAGACTTCCAATGCATTTCAACGTGGGCCTGAATGCAGGGGGATGCAGGAAAAGCCTCAGCCTTGCTGCTCGAGCACGAGTGACAGGCGTGCAGAGCGGCCGGGCAGTATCTGTCACCACTGCAACTCGTTTCCCTTCTCCGGGGGGGTGTGTCTATGACAAGTCTCATGCTCTTGTACTAGAGGCAAATCCACTGACCCCCTTTAGCAACAATGCTACATATTTTGGACAAATTTCTGAAGCCCATCCGAGCATCTGTTTATGCCTCCCCCATTTCAGCAGGCCTCGCACTACGATAACCTCCCAGTGCTGCCGTCACGATGAAACTATTTGTTTGAATTATAATTGCGACCAGATGTGAAAGAAGGACCTTACTGAACTGAAAAAAATGAATGAAACAACTTCCTGAGCAGAATGTTCTCACGCTTTCCATGGGCCTGCATTCTCGTGCTGGAATCCTCCCACTTATTTCTTAGAGTCGCGCAAACTGGAAGTCAGGCCCAGTGACATTCACGCTCTCGCGTCTGGCACTTCATGGGTCCCTCCATCAGCTTTAACGAACTTGTGTGCCGCAGTGTCAACACTGGAGCGGGGTTCCTGCACAGGCCTGCAGTGTGCCGTATTCGCTTATCGCTTAAAATCCCATGGTCACACCCTATTAGGTACGAAACCTGTTTCACCTGCATGACAATAAAGCCTGTGTGTGTCCAGAAAAAAAGCTTAATGTGTTTCACCGACAGATGCTTCTGAACAGAGGGATCGGACTCGGGAGCCATCCGGTCCTGATCCACAATGAACTTAATTTTGCGGCAGGCACTGTGCTGGTCACCCAAAAAAAGAGAAGGACCCCAGCTTAAATATCTAGTCTGTATTCAATGGAATCAACGATAGGAGATCAAGCAAAGCAGTCCTTAGATGGAATCACCCCTGACGCTTCAGCCAGAGTGTATGAGCAAATCGCAGTGCAGATTTTGCACCCTGGCTGGAATGAAGGGTCATTTAAGGTCCCTGTTGGGTGGAACTTGCTCTCGATGCCATGCAGACATGCTTCATCACAAATTGGCTGTCAGGGAGCACAGTTTGACTTTGCCGTTCAATCATTCAAATCCTGTTGACACATTTTAAACCCCTTGCATCTTAAAAGTCAGTCAAAGGATTGTTTAAATTATTTTGGGTTTCTCCATGAGGCTTATGAAGGTTGACCAGAGGTTGACACCCAGCCCCCGCAACCCAGCCCCTCCACCTAACTCCCAAGCTCCAGATTCCTCTGTGCCTGTCTAATCAGGGGCAGCACACACACGGCTATGTGAAAACACCTGGCTGAAAATGATGCATTTTCACATGTTCTTTATTGCCTGGTCATACTAATCTTGACATAGACCATCTTTCGTCATTAATATCGCAGCTAGTACTGTTGCTGTTGTGGTTGGTGCTTGTCTTTGTGCTGGTTTTGTTTTCTTTTGAGCACCTTTCATATAGGTCCTGTCATATTGCTCAAGCACCCCCCCTTAACTCCGCATGGAAGCACCAGAGAAGTCACAGTTTTTGGCAGACAGTTAATTCGCAATGATGTGTGTCCGGGCCTTGACTCAGCATGGCGAACAGGCCTGACGGTGCCCATGAGCTGCTCCTGTCATGCACCGTGTGAGTCTCAGGCTCTGGAGCCAAACTACAAGCCAAGCATGTTTTGCATGAGTGACTCAGTTTTTTGTAATCGGGGCCAATTGCAAAAATGCGTGGTGTCTAAGCATGTGATCCCTGCATGTGCCAACAAAGTCTGTCCTCCTAGAAAGAAGAAAAATACACAGTGGCTAACCTGATCCCCGGTGTGAAGGTGTGTGAAGATAACTGTAAGGGAGTTCTGCATGCAGGGAGTTGTTGTTGGCACAGAGAGAGCGGGAAACACGTCCTAGCCAACGGCTTCCACCTCGTTTTGAAAACAGATGAACCTTGTTCTGGACAAACTGCTTTGAAAAAAAAAAAAATGGTTTATGAATCCACTCCGGGCCCCTGAACAAGGAACTCGTTCTTGAGATCCGTTGATGGGCATCCGCGACCGGGACCGGCAGGAAAAACAACAAACACGCTCTCACGTCGGCTTCCAGAACGCCGTATCACCTTCGGTGCGGCCGTGCCGCCGTGGGCGCAGGGTTTGGGGAAGGACACGAGCACATTATTCATGATATCGGCACGTATTACGTGGTATAACGGGGCCTGTTGGCTTTACAGCCTAGCAGCTCCCATCCGACTGGCTAATGGGCCACGTTTCATCTTGTTAGCAACTTTCTGCTGAACCGAAAGGGTCTGGATTGGCATCTAATGATTCCCAGAAAGGCATGGGGGGGGGGGGGTATACAGGGAGGCGGGCCAACAACTTTGTGGTAATCCTGCGTCTCCCTAAGTCTAATTTGAGTCTGGGGAATGAGAGGGGCAGCTCCCGTTGTGCCGAGAGACGCACCAACGAAGTCGAGCATGGTGCCCAGGCTGGTCCTCATTCAGGTCATTAGAGCTCAGAAGAACCGCCCCCCCCCCCCCCACCGCAGTCCTGTCATTCCACCCCCGCTGAGCCATGCAGGCTCTGGAAGCTGCTCTAATGATGTTTCCCATCCCTCTGTGAGATTCGCAGCTCCTGGAGTCGAACGTCACCCCGCTCCAAGGGACTGTAAATTGGCTGCCGCGCCGACGGTAGCCGGGCTGTTTGGTTTTGGTCACATATTTTAGGTTTGAATCCGAGGAGGCTGGAGGGGGAAGGGTGGGGGGCCTCAGTGTGCTCTGACCAGGAGAGTTACGCGTCTATTTTAATGCTGACTGGACAGTTCTACAGGTGGTGGCATGGGCCAGACTGTAACAGAATTTACTGGGGAATGTAAGCCGCTGTACGTGTCTCTGTGCCATGCGGGCGTGCCTGTGCTCCGGGTCTGTGCCATGCGGGCGTGCCCGTGCTCCGGGTCTGTGCCATGCGGGCGTGCCCGTACTCCAGGGACAGAGCTCTGTGGAAAAGTACCGCTGGAGAGGAGCCATTTCTGCAGAGCAGGGTTAGGTAGATTACAGACACCGTCTCCCAAATGAGGCGTGGCTGCAGCCTGCTACGTGGGTCTCTCTCCCTCGCTCCCACGGCCCCACCCGCCCGTGCTCTCCTGACACGCTTCACTGTTCTTCCTTCAGGCCAAGCGCTGCGTGTTTTTCTGTTTTCACGTGCCGTGTCTATGGAGCAGACGCTGGTGTGTGAGTCACCTGGGCTATCTGACTGTCTGGCCCTGGGAGGGATACAGGCCGCAGGCAAACTGTAGCCTTTTTCATTCTGACGATGGCTCTCTGAAAAGAAAAAAAAGAAAAAAACAAACAGAACTGACAAGCTGCTAGTTTCAGAGGCCTGGATTAAAAAAAGATATATCCTGTAGCCTGTGGTTAAAAAGCCAGTCCCCGCATGCTTGGGTCCTGTCAGCGCCAGGTGACCTTCAGTGGGCCCGTTGGCAACAGAGTGACGCAATGACCTGATGGAGCTCTGCTCTTTGTTTCGTCTAGTGAGAGAGTGCCTCTCTGCCATGACTGTGCCATTCGGGGGGGTGGGGTGGGGGGTTTGAGATTAGCAAACCCGCAGCTTCTCTGATGACCCTATCACCCCCCCCCCCCCCACTGTGCGTCAAATGTCAGCTGGGTGCTAATTGCAACATGTCTTGCAGTCTGCAGGACTGCAGGAGCCTCTGGCACTGATCTCTTATGTAATGGACCTGTCCTGTGTCACCCAACTGTGACAATGGGGGGAGGGGGGTGACTAAAGACTGTGGCACCCCGTTCCTGGTCTGTTATGTGCTGCACCTGTACTGTGTTAATCTGGCCAGGAAGGACTCTGCAACAAATATTCATGGGCTGACTGGTTGGACAGGAAAACTAGCGGGGGGAGGAGCTGTGTTCATGGGGGGGGTGTTATGCGTGGGTGTGACATTGTCTGCTTCCGGCGATGATGAAAGCCTCTGCATACTCAGCAAGCCCATCAGCTGACTGGCCTGTCGGGGGGTCCGGCAAGGAGAGGAGGGGTGGGGGTGCATGCAGAGGCGCACCTCCATATGTGCTACTCATCTGTTTTATGAAAGACTGAAAAAGAGTAAGGACTACTATAGGTAGTAAAAATCCTTGTAAAAAAAGAAACCACAGGCAAACCCGAATGTTCCAGTTGGTCTATCTGCAAAATCAGACTTCATTTGCACCATGTGAAGAAGGTAAGTCATGTGACGGGCCGATGGGCGTGCGGCATTCGATTCGCCAGCCTGATGATACCCACGGGGGACAATGGGCGTGCGGCATTCGATTCGCCAGCCTGAAGATGGGGGGCGCCGGCTCAGCTGCCCGCTCTCTTTGTGCCTCTCTGCTTTCTCTGCTTCAGCGTGCTTCTAAGAATTCCTTTGTTGTTCATCCATCCCAGAATCCCCCTGGCCTCTGGCTGGGGAGGGCAGGGGGTGAGGCGTTGGTGTACAACAATGTGGATTCTCATTTCAGGCTGTCACGTCCTGGAACCTGAAGCCTTGGCCCTGGCGTCCAGCAACTGGATCTTGTGAGACAGGCTGATGGGAGGCTTCACAGCGGATTGGGTGACAGCAGCGAGGAGCAGGGCCTGAGTCTGCCTCACCTTATAGACCATCCAGCGCAGACCATCCAGCGCAGACCATGGGAGGGGGGGGAGGACGGGTCAGCGACAAGTTCTGTCACATCCTTGACTGACTGATGGCTGGGGCAGGTCACAAGGGCTGTCAGCGGTGGGGCAGTAACACCTTCCAAGCTCACCCGAGAATATATATTTACACTGGGGGAGGGGGAGACACCCTTCTGTGCTTTCAGAAATAGAACACCCCCCCCCCCCATCTCAAGGTGATAAATATAATATCCTTGTTTGTTTTCTGACATAGACATCCTGTTTACATTGTCTGTACCAGACTGGTTTCTGAAAAACCTAAAAGAACTGGTAGTGGTGGGTGGGCGTTCTCTGAGGGGGTCAAAGGGCATCGTGAGGCAGCGGTGCGGTGCGTATCGGGGAACAGGAACAGCCGGGTCTCGTCGACTGAGCCGTGTCGTCTTACCGGGCCAGGTCAGGCGAGGAGGGAAGCCGGAAAATCAAGTCTGGGCTCAGTGTGAGCAAGACAGACACACAAAGGCCTCCGTCAGGCATAAACACCCCCCCCACGCCTTGGGCGGACATCGACTTGTTCCCTGGACATGCGTCAGAATGCTGGCCTTTGTCAAGACGACAGGCCGGAATGTGACAGCCAGGCCGTACCTATTCATGCCTGTGGGTCATGCCTGCATATCTGCCATCGCCTACAGTAATGCTACCCACCATCTGAGTCTCCGCCCCCCCTTACACACACACACCACAAAATGACGGCAAACCTGGCCCACTGGAGTCCCACAATGCACACGCATCGCATTCCACGCCCTCTGGGCCTCTTTCCTTCCAGTGCCTCTGCCGGCTTGGGTCCGGGTGAGTGAGAAAGCAAGGCTCGGGCCGCGGTCAGACCAGCCCACTGTCTCCGAGGACCCCTGCCTCCTGGCTCGGTGCAGATACAGCCTCCGGCGAGGCTGACTCACGGCTTTCAATTTGCCTATAGGGACGGCACACCTGGGCGCCATATAAATCTGGCTGAAAAGGAGGCTTCGCTCAGCTGACAGACCATAGTGAAGCCAGCAGCTTCACTTAGGCCGCTGCCTTTTCATCATCCTCTGAAAACGCCCGTCTTTACACGCCCATCTTTTATCTCCAACCCTGGCTTTCCGTCCAGATGGGGGAGGGGGGGGGATGAGGTGCCCCTCTCCACCTGTCCAAGGTGGAAATCTCCATGTCTTATACTTAGAGTAATGGGCTTATGCAAATCCTCGTTCTTCTAAGCCAAAAAAGAAAAAAAAACATTTGGCTCCACCTTTCCCAAAACCCACTACCTATTATGGGCTTTCTAGAAATAATTTGTTTTTTAATCTTTTCACCTCACCCCCCCCCCCTTCCCCTCTCATTTGACTCTCCTTGAGTTATCAGTTTTTTTTTTAACTGCCAAGGAGAGAAATATGACAATACCCCAATATGCCAGACACCAAAAAGGCAAAAAAAAAAGTCATCACAATTTAAAAGGAGGCAAAGTGTTTAATTAGCCGCTTGCAGCTGCAGGGCCTCTTCCCTGACATTTCTCTGCTCCCGACTGTCAGTTTCAGTTAGTTCCCCAGGGTTTGTCATGACGACACATGCCAGCCTTCAGCCCTCATTGCCCCCCCCCTTCCTCATCCAATTGGGGTGTAGGTGTATATATATTGGCCTCACAACTAAGCTCAGTCCCCACCCTCACTCTAATGGTACGCTCCCGGCCGGCCACGGCTCGAACTCCGAACCGCGGCGTCATGCTTCATTAGCGACAATCGACCGACCGGTCCAGCCTCACGGCGGTGAAACTGGCGGCCGGCACCAATGTGCAGCTGCTCCGTTCAGCGGTGCGAAAACAACACGCTTAGCTCAGCCTTGGGCGGCCTGAGTCAGGGGCCGTGGTATCGCCGCTAAAGGGCATCATTTGTTTACTTCCAACTGGCCAGTATCGGAGTACAGCTAAAAAAAGGAAACACCCCCCCCCCCCCCCCCCCAGCTGGCCATGAATCCATGTGCAACCCTGGATGGGTTCGGTGGGCCGTGCCAAGATGCAATGTGATGTACCCCCACTCTCCGCATTCGCCTGACGCCGTGTACCCTCTCCCGCTGAAGGTCACATGGCGAGATAAAGAGACACCTAGCGGAACAGTCTACCCACGCAGCACTCACTCCTCGCTGGCTGGCAGGAGGCAGGGGGGAGGGGGTGAGGCACCTCCCTGGAAGTATGCTCTGAGAAAGCAGAGTACGGTACCATGACAACATGGCTGACCCTCCCATCCATCGGGGCGGTGCTGCTTTGCCCTAAGGCTGTTTCCATCCAGTCTGCTGAGCAGAGCGTTAACATCATTTTACAGACCAGACACACACAGACGCAGGAGTGACTTGTTACTCACGGAAATCCCCTCACTGACCTGCTGGCATGGCAGTTTAAAGGAAGATGGTTCCAGCCACACGCATAGGGACGGGCCCAGAGGTGGGGACACTTCTTCATACCTTTATGGCCCTTTTTAATCCCTACCTTGGACCCAGTACTCCCCACAGTGGCCACCCTGCGCTGTCAGACCCGCAGAGGCGGGAAACATGGCCTGTTTTTTCTCTCCGCGTGGTACGTGAACTCAATCAGGGAGCCGAGCACTTTCGCTTTCTGTTTTATCACAGGGCCCCGCGAGGTTGAGCGGCGCCCCCCGGAGGCATCCTGAGGGCGCAGGCGCGTGCATCGAGGCCGCACGTGGTGGTGAGTCAACTCGCCTGCGACAGCTTCCGGAACCTCGTTTTCCAGCGTGCTTCCTGTTAAAACCTCGCTCGCACGCTCGCACGCCCACCGGACGACTGCAGGCGGCTGCTTTTCCATTCGCTTTATTAGTGATTCTGGTGCCTGTGCTAAAGCCCTCTGCATAAAATGGATAACAAGAAGAAAATAATAGCAAGTGGGATAGTCAGACATATGTCCGTCTATTAAATGTACACAAATATATAGGCCCATATATATTTAAGATACATTTATTACACAAGTATGTGTTGGCATAAACAGATAAAAAATAGTTTAATTAACCAATAGCATAACATTTATATGTGATTTCGTGCCAGCAGGTGACAGGTCTCATCAAAGCAGGCCTGACTGACCACGGTAGGTTGGGTTAAGCCCGCCAGTCCCAGAGAGAGAGGTACCTTTGTCCCTCTGCTTCTTCCGTCCTAGCTGGGTGACAGGTTGGATCACTGCCCTGCTGTCTCATGAAAATGCTCTGACAGACGCGCTTTGCAGATGGTCACAGCTAGGGGGCGGGTATAAGGCCAACCCCCACCCCTCCGTGCCATGTCACAGCAAAGGCTGCTGACCTTTCACAAACAGACTCTCTCACCCCCACCCCTCCAAGGAGATGGTTTATTTACCTGTTCACAGTAGGGAGGACAGGGATGCGGGGTTTGAACCTCCGCAGCCCCCCCGCAACCTTCTGAGACATTCGGTCCCTTGGAACTCCACCGCCCCTAACCCCCACCTCGACAATCCTCTTTTGGCCTCCACCGGCCAATGAGATCACGAGGCAACATGCTGAAGAGTTTTTTTTTTTTTTTTGAGAATAACATGAAGGGGTTAGGTTTGGGGTGGTGGTTTGAGGTGGCCAGGGGCATTCTCATGTCGCAGACTTTTTGCTTTGCCTAGTGGACGGGATGGGAGTATTTTTGGATCTTAATGCAGGAGGAGGGAGAGATACCAGACAGGGCTCTATAATTACACCGAGCTCCTTCCCAGACTGTGGCACGGAGGCTGGGATAAAGATGACGCAAGATCCGCTAAGCAGGCTTGCTGGCGCTCATTGCTTTTTCGCTGTGCACTGAATTACCCTCCGAAGCAGTCCGGCAGTTTCTAAATCATGCCGTGTTCTCGCACACTTACGCTAAATCTCCCGAAGACTTCCTATATCAGGAAAAGACGTTTATGGCCATAATGGCAATGATTATACCATTTAGTTGGAGAAGAGAAAAGCTGCAAAGTCTATAATATATCTGCTGCGGGTCCTACTTCCTGTCTTCCTCTTGAAAACATGATTCATGAAAACACAGGATTATTCACAATTTCAGCTACTAGCTGCTCGATTGCCTTCTGGGTAATTGGCATCAAAAGCCCGAGCCAATAGACGAGGATTGCAGCATGAAGTTTAACCTTTCCCAAAAGCACAACAGGAATCCTACTTCTCGGCCTGCGAGTCGCCCTCATCAGGTGTGAGGCGAGGACCTCCTCCGGTGCTCGGAAGCTGCGGTTTTGCACGCAGATGATTTACAGTCTAGACTATGAAGTAAAGCAGCAATAAATGTATAGTTTGGGGTACAGGCAGTATTGGAGTGGGAGCGCAAACCCAGGCAGCGAAGAGCAAATCACGCAGATTAACACATTGGAAAGGTCCCGTCTCTCGTATATACGGCACAGGAAACCCTGAACACTCTTCGACAGAGCTGGAGTTCAGCCACCATTACAATAACTGGCAGAGACTATAGGCTGAACAGCATGGGACACTGAGTGCTTCACCGGTCTCATGAGTGGAGTGACCCATGCGAGTTATGGAAATCACCAAGGCATGAATAATTGGAAACTAATTTGACCCTCTTTTATGTATGGAGGTGTAGGAAGACCTGAACTGAGGACAGAAGGAAGACAGAAGCCACGCTATATTAAAAATCATGAAATGTTTAAATGACGCTAAATTTGTATAACAAAAACACCACAGCATCCTTCAGCTTATCCTGTCAGCTCAATAATATGCTTTATTATATTAATAATAAAACAACAAATCAACAACAACAGTAATAATAATAATAATAATACAGGGTGTCCAGAAAGTCTCTTTACAATTTTTTTTTTTTCAAAAATGTATTACAAAGGCAGTTGATGAGATATCTTCATCAGATTTGTTCCAGTGGTTATCAAAGTTTTTAATCCCATTGCAAACAAAGGTGTCGGACATCACTAATCTAAAGCAGAGGATCACTGATGCCATGCCACCATTGATGAGGGTGTGCTACAGCGAACATGGAAGAAATCGAGAACCGTCTTGATGTGCTTCGTGCAAATAATGGTGCCCATATAGAGGTATATTAAATATATACGTCTCATTTTGTAATAATTTCCACATATCGGTCTTTTCCTTTGTCTTTGTAATAAATTTTTGAAATTGTAAAGAGACTTTTTTATGGGCACCCTGTATATTGTTTAAAAATTTGCTCATTCCCTGTAAGCCAAAAATTTAAAAACCCACATGCACAAACTGGAATCACGCCTTATGATCTCAGTTTTGTGCTGTCAAGATCATACTGAAGAAGGAACAAAAGATGAACGAGTCATTGTTTCGGGGAGGGAGACTGCACAGGAGCGGCCATGTGAGGACAGTCAAGGCTGGGAGCTTGAATTAAGTATGGCTGCCGACGGACTGGAGCTTAACGACAAGCACGAGCATCACACGGGTCTCTCGCCCTCGATCGGCCTGTGACGCGATTCTCCTCTTGTGGAAAGAGCTGCCCACCCCCGCACCCCCCCGAGGACAGGAGAAAACAAACCAGTCTATGCATCTTCATAAATGGGTAGCACCGGGTGGGTGGAAATAAAAAAAAAAAAACAATTTAAATAAAGCAAGCGGATAAACCGCTGACACGGAATGAGGGTGCTGGTCCGCGCTTGGTCAGAGGGGAGCTGCAGGGCGGAGGTGGGACACTCCCACAGAGACTGAAAGGTCACGCTGTAAGCTGATAAATCAGCAAGCAGCCCGGGGCCAGCAGCAGGTCACCCGGTCAGCTGACGCTCGCTACGGCTGTGTCAGGACCATCCATTTGTGCCTCGTTCTCCCTCTCCTTCTTTTTCTTTAAAACTCCGACTGATTTATGAAAGTAAAGCATCTGCTCATAACCGCTACATCAGGGCACACGGCTGGAAACTCCGGCACCACGTAGCCTGATATTATCTCCCCACCTGAATGCCGTCACCTATGGCAACCCATTTACATGAGGTCAACGAGTTGCCATCATTGTTGTTCTCCTCCACCTTCGCCCCTGGCATTTCCCGGTGCAGGAGCCCACGCCAGGTACGCACCACAGACGCCGATCCTCGCCACTTCGCAGGGACACACTCATTATTATTTCTTGGTCATGTGCCGGCATACAAACCGGATTGTTCGCTGGAGGGATTAACGAAAGGGCGCCCGCAGCGTCGGACGTCAACGCTGTTCTGCTCGCCAGCTCCTGTAGCCCCGCAGCCGCCGAGGCCCGGGCGAGGACGGCAAGGGACGCAGGCGAGCAGATGTGCGGAACATTAAACTCCGTGGCAGAAAAATGAAAGCCCCGGGACTCATTTCCTGACATCCATGCCGCTCCGTGTGTGAACTCCTCCGCTAATTACGCCAGATGGTGCTTAATATACCGCCCGTACCCAGCCAACACCAATATGCGGTCAGACATACTATATTTCTGAAGGGAAAAATACGTATGCATCTGTTTATTTTGACACGAAATGGCTATATGTTTGTCAAGTAATAAATGGCACTGAATGAGAGGCCCAGGCATACCAGTAGACCATCAAGCACGTAGACCATCAAGCACGTAGACCATCAAGCACGTAGCAAAAAGCCTTGAGTATGTACAGTCAATAAGCCTCATTGAAGATCCTGCTAACAACTTTGGATGATCGGGTTGGATTTTATTACAGGAAAATGGAGACATCAGAGCTTCAGGTTTTACACAGATACGCTGCTGTGGATCTGCTCCTTCTTTACATGCCGGTGCTCATTATGATGCAAACCCCTTCGTTATGGGAAGAATCTATTCATCACCAAACACACACCCCTCTCACTTACATCCACCAGTTTTCCTGAGCTTTCAGCACTGAGTCAGGTCTTTGGACTGAGAGCCAACTTCCAGACTAAACTTCTTGCCATTTCACGCCCCCACACCATAGCTCTCCCTTCCTTTCCCCTAGGGTGCGTTTGAAAACAGAAGCCTATTTCCATCTGGGCGTTTCCTGCAAGCCCTTCGCTCTTCCACGGAAACGCCCCCCACCATCTACTAAAATGTTTTCCAGGAAGTATGGGCCAAAGGTCCCCCCCCCCCACCCCCCATGCTTGTCAGCAGGTGACTGAGGGCATATTGCCCCGAATGGGGGTTGACCTTTGACCCCTCCACGCCTACCACCGCTCTGTGTAGCTGAGCATTTCGCAGTTTGGAACGAGACTCAGAAACTCTGCACAGCTCAGCACTTAAGATACATTAAGGAACAAAGGGCCCTTTTAGGCTGCAAGGAAAGGGAGTGACACGATCTGGACACGTGCAGGTGAAACAAATCAAACAAAAACACCATTAATGTCCATTAATATAATGGAAATCTTCTTATCCTGCTTTACCACCAAAATGAAATTTGTTGCAGGGCAAAGACTGTAAATATTAACTCAGCATTAGCTAGAACTGTGAACAGTAACCAGTGCGTTGTTTTGCCTTTGCTCTTGCACAAGGGATGGCATTATTCAGATCAGCTTACGTAACGTCCAGTTCTATAGTGTTATGGACTTGAGTCAGCTGACCGTTCAGTTTCAACTACGTGTGTCACTTGAACCTGGACCAAACGTAAACGAGAAGCTCGAATAGGCAATCAGAAGGTTGCGACAGGTTCCTACACATCCTTACAATGCATGTTTCGCTTTTGTTTGGGTCTGTGTTGATGTTGAAGAGCTGTGTTTGTCGAAAACAGTACTGCACCAAACTGGGGTTCTTCTGCAGGAGACACAGAGACGATGGACACTAGGAACAGTGTACATGAGATGCCAATTTCAATGATCTGCAGACCGAGCCGATTAGCTGCGGCTCTGTCATGCTGGCATTTCCTGTTAACCGGACGCTGTGACTCACACAACCTTCAGTCGTCGTTGGGTTTGCCAGGGACCCTTAAACATCAGTCATGGTTAGTGGGGTCTGAGGAGCCTGTTGTCAGTGCAGGAGGTCCTTAGCATGAACAATGAACAATGTCTTTCTTATAGCTACCTGGATACCCTATGAACTTTTGTCTTACTGCATACGATGGGAAAACATTTCGGGAAACACCTCCTGCTTGATCTGCCTTGGCGGATGTCCCACCTTTTCTGCGGTGCAGTGGTGACATCACTGTGACACGGGTCTTATGTAAGGTGTTCTTGGTGCAGTGCCTGCTGATGCGCTGGGACAAGGAGATCCTTGCAAGGGCAGACAGAGCCCTGGGTGTCCTTCCGGTTCTCCTCCGAATCTGGCAACGAGAGGACCAGAGATTCCTATCTAACAGGGGACACGGTGACTGCGCTCCGAAGACAACAGACGGATGTGGTGTCTGACCATTTCTGAGGATAGTACAGTTAGCAGCTTTACAGCAATTTTGACAAAAAAAAGACACCAACCATTACCAACTACCCTGTGAGCTCTCTTCTGTAAATGGAGAAATCTAACTTTTTTTTTTTTAATCAAACCTCATGAGCTACAAATTTCATTTACTCATCAAGCAAGCTTTTTTTTTGCCCAAATCCCCATCCGCAGCAATAAAACGAAAGTTGATTTATTTAAAGGGGCTAAACACAGGTGGATTAATTGCATTCTTGGTCCTGTGTTGACCTGATCTGTACATTTGATTTTTGAGACGAGACAGACGGGCGAATGCACACGGACGCTAGTAAAGATTCCTTGCGAATTCTGGGACGCGTCACATTTGTGTTCCACGCTGCTCCCCGCTCTCCTCCAGGTCTCCTCTAACCGGTTTCCAAGGAGCTCTTGCTGCCTGGCGAAGTGAGTCATCGGCTTTGCATGGCAGGGGGGGCCGCGGAGAGTCAGAACAGACACCCGGCCCGTCCCCATGGTGACCGGTGCCTCTCAGACACGCCAAGTGCGTTCTCTGCTGCTGGGCTGATTATGTGCATCTCCCCTCTGCTCGTAGCCAGCAAAGCTCAGCCTCTCTGAGATAATGATTCATTTACTGGGAGAGAATGGAAGGACCCTATTTTACATTTTATGTCAGACTTATGTCCCAATATTTTATGCTTTTTCCTGCTTTTAGGGAAAAACATAAAGTGTGTTACTGAGTAATGGGAAAATAAATTTATGATGACAACCAAATTTAATTGCAATTCACGGATTTATAAAATTTCAACTTGAAATATAATCAGTATTATTGCTGAAGATAAACAGTCTAGCTGTGGTACTGTGTTTTGCTGTAGAAAAAGACTCAGTCAGCTATATTGCTAAAAGCAAGTACAACCCATCTGAGGAAGAGCTCCGAGCTTTTCAGGGCCATCTTTACGTCCCGGTTCCGGTCCCGGTGGGATGACGGTGCCGCCCAGGGACCCAGGGCCCGGAGATGTTCCTGCTGGTGGCCAGCCAGCCGGCCTGTGTGTGTGTGCAGGGCTCTGCCTGTGATGGTGTCACGGGGGGCACGCGGTGGAACACATCCTGGTGATTAACATGAGCAAGAGACAAACACGCTGAGAGTCACAGATCAAAGAGCCCCCTGCTATCCATCTCCCCCCTCCCCCCCCGCACATTTGGATGCCTTTTTCCTTTTTCACTCCATGTGTCAGACTCTCTCTTTGTTTCCACACATGATCTGCCTCCCCACCACTACCCCCACCTGCTCTCCTTCTTCCATGCGTGTGCAACCTTCATGCTCCCACGCACGTAACCCAGCCGTTACTCGGCAACCCAGCCCCGGTTAGGAACACCTTGTTGCCACGGCAACTGGGTCCACACATGTGCCAGAGTTTTGCCCGCCTCACCCCTTTGATCTTCCGGATGTTCTGAAGAGCCAGAATGACTATGTGCATCTGGCATGTACACCGTTCACCTCCCCTGTCCCCCCACCCACGCCCTAGTCTTTGCTGGTTGGTTGCGAACTTTTTTTTAAGACTTTTCAAGCACATCGAGCAATAAGCCCAAATGTGCTTCACTCTTTAAAAATAAATCAGTGCTGTGTGCCACACTTAAACAAGGCTACTGTTGAATCGCGCAGGAAATTTTCTGACGCTCAAATTTAAGTGCCTCTATATGGAATAGTGCAGCCTCTAGGTGGACGTATTTTTGTTCATTTTTTAACAATATATTAATTTGCGAGACCTTTCTTTTTAGAGGCAGGAAACTGCATGCATCAAACCTCATCATATCACCAAAATGCTTGGTAGTTCTGAAATGGTTGTCATGGCTACCCAGTTCCTTTCCTCCATGAGGGATCAATTGATTCCGTATCAAATGAGTTGCCCTTTCTCTCTGCTTCCAGTCCACGTCTTCACTTCAGTTTCACAGCATAAATTATTCAGACCCTGAAGAAAGAGAACGCGTGATCCTCTCGAAGGCACCTACAAAACTCAGGTAACTATACAAAGGGACTGAGAGAGAACAGAGAAAGAGGCGATTCAAAGCAGACATTTGTGCTCTGGAGGGACTTTTTTGATGGCGATGGTCTTCTCAATGGCAAATGTCCTTTCCAGCAGCATAAGGTCAATGCTGTTCATCTTCAACTGTTGACAGTACACAAAGGCTTCCCGCACCTCCACGGGAGCTCTGAACACTGCATCTCTTGCTCAACACACTTTCTGCAAACGTCCCACTGCACAGTGCGGCAGTGCTGAAGTGGAGGCGCGTCGCCCTTCATCTGTGGGATGCACACGTGAAATAATCCTCTCAGATTTTATGATTCATGTTGAGGGATTTTCTCAACTGTTGGGCCTTTGCACCGTTTTACACATCCTTGGTTTAAACAAAAAAAAACAGCCGGAATAACCAGGATCCGTACTCCTGCAGTGAACTGAAGGGATCAGTGCTGGTTCAGCAGGAACAGGCACCTCAGCGGCACAGCCAGCCAATTTCGTATCCGTGGGATCTGCACTCCGCAGCAGGGCATTAACGGCATACACACATTATTAGCCAAACTCTCTATCAAATAACGTCACCCCCTTTCCCTGCTGCCCACCTGTGTGGTTGGAGCCTTTAAGGGATGCATTATGGGAGGGAGGGGTCTTTTACAGCTACTCTCCAAGACCTGCAGTGGTGGGGTGGGGGGGTGGGGGAGAGAACAGATAGTCATTATCATGAATCAAACTGATACTAAACAGCTGATGTCATTGCCAGGCTGGTTCAATGGCTTGTCTCTAGAAATGACATCACCGCCTACCCTCCCCCCCCAAGTCTGGTTTAGATACCGGGAACCCCTTGAAGAGATGCCAGCAGGCTGGCTGATACCATGGAAGGAGGAGAGCTGGAGAGTGATATAGGCCATGGAGAACTTAAAGGTCACTGCCTTCCTGCGTGATAACTTGGCAAAGGATGCCATGGTGCCCTGCCCTCCCAGGTGATGAACTCACATCCATTTTGCTCTAGTATTACATGGATGGTGAGCTGGTATTTCTGTCAGCTGGTGCAGATGCCAAGCCTTAATGGAATCCCATCTCTTTCATCCCTTCCAGAACTGACTTGATGGAACAACCAGATCTTCGTAATCACACACTCCCTTCTGCATGAGAATCTGCGCCCTTAATTGGATTTCATTTTTAAGGAGAAATATATTTATACCATCTCTATTTTAAAATCCATCAACTGCCTGGTTGCATTCACCAGAAGACAAAATGTTCTAAATAAACTGAACCACATTCATTAATCTGTTAAATTTAAACTGTATAACAGGAACTGAAATTAAATACCAGAAAAATCCTGTGACCTTGACCGGGGTGAGCTGTAGAAGGCAGATGGATGGATCCTGGATGACGACGCAATGCTAGGAGTCTCCTTGCTTTTAATTTGGCCCTAATCTCATATAAGGAAAGAATCAATGAAGAAATGGTTATATTTATAAGCTAAAAAAGCCCTGAATGATATGACAGTTGTATATATGTCAAGTCAGAAACCGTATATAGTTTAAGGTAAACACAAGGAGCTTGTCACAATCTGACAGTTCTTTAGATTGTTGGGGGCGCAGACGGTCATGGCTCTGCGTGCTGGAGACAGAGCAGAGCCATGCTGTCGCCGGCTTTGCTGCCAGTTCAAAGGCCTTTGCTACATGGAAGAGGACACTCACAGAACCCGCTGGCAAACAGTGGACACCAGGCAGCCGGCAGACCTTTCAGAAGTCTCGCACACTGCTCGACATGTAATTGGCCAGACGTGGCCAGATGGTATCATGGGATGAGGTATGGATATGATGCTTTTGAAAGGCATGTTGGAGATATTATTATGCTCTTGAAGCTATGAGTTGCATTTTTGCTGAGGCTAGATTCCTAGCATGATGACGTTGACGTAACCTTCTCCATCATTCAGCGGTTCCCGGCATAACGTCTGAGTCAGGAAGCACGCAGGACGGGGGCTCACTGGCCCCTTATCCGCACCATGTGGGGAAGGAGCGAGATCCAACAACCCATTTAACAGCAGATTAAAACGAGAGTAAGAGGATAGTGAGCCAACGACCAGACCCTGAGGCTAAAGGAAGCTTACAAAATACAAAAATTCCATCATGGTGAGGAACACAGATGTGGGAGGACAAAAACACAGACTTCCATCCACACAATGTTGTTACATAATCATGCACCCAGGGATGGGAAAAAGACCCTTTTTTGGTTAAGGGAACCAAAAGCCGAACAGAGCTCTTAACTTTTGCTAGACTGAAGACTCACATGATTCTCATTCCTTCAGACTATGGACCCGTTTCACTGGAAAAAGCTAGATCTGGAGAATCTCAGCACAAATCCAGATGTTTGTGCACATTTGCATTAGAATCCCTCAAGCACCCAGAAGGCCTAGACTTTATACTGTAGGTTCTCGATGGATAAATATGCAGCAATACTCTAAATATGCCTTCCAGCACAACTGGCATCCCCATCCCCTTGTAAAAAACACAGCCCGTACCCCACCCAAGCTCTGGAAGTGTCCTGTGTGGTATCTTCAGTGGGACTCCACCCATGTCCATAAAGGCACCACGAGGAATTGGCGGAGGGGGCCCGACTGTCTGGGCCGCCTAACCATGTCCCACTATGAGGTTTCTGTAATGAGGTTTATGACCTTTGCTGCCCTGGCAACAAGCTCACATCCCAGGTTTCCACATGAGCCTAGTCAGTTTCCGACTAGCTCAAGCTAATCCGAGCCAGCGAAGGACCCCAACCATGCGGAGCGCTGTGCTAAAAGGACAAATCCTCCATCACTGCATGTGGAGCGGGAGGAAGGGGGGTATCATGGTGACATTTTACCGTGTCGTGGTCGAGGGGTTTAAAAATAAACCTTCTCCCTCGTGCTCCTCCTTGGCCCCCCCAAGCCGGCGTGTCAGGCTGCGGAGACGTGAGGTGGAGCCCCTGCTGTGTACAGCGAGCGTGTTTAAAGGACAGAGGCTGCAGACTCCCGGCTGGGTCTTACAGCTAAATTGGAAGGGTTCATTTAGGTCTCCAAAGCCCATGCACACACCTCTCAACCCTTATGAGTCTCTCATCAAAAAGGAAAAAACTTAAATGAAGGGGTAAAAGATGAGAAAGCAAGGCAGGGAGGGAGCATAGCATGTCTGAGGCGTGGGGGATGTGGTGCATTGCATCATCGTCTCAATGCCTCCGGCCACCCAAACAGGAAATGGGAGGCGGAGGAGTGGGCTTCGGGGACAAGGAGAAGCAGCACCTCCTGTTTTGCATTCCGCAGACCGAGCCACACAGGCTACAGTGGAAGTGAAGTCCTATATTATGGAAGAACAGACATTATAGCTCCCCCAATGCCCTTCAATTCCTGCATATACTTCAGGTTGACGATAAAGCCAGATGCTGAATGTTGACGAAAAAATATATGTGGATGTAAAATACTTCATGCGGGGGCTAAGAGTGATTTTGCACGCATTCGGTAGGGCCAGAGCGGCCAAAGCACTCGTTCAGACACAATGAGCAGAAGGGCCTTCCTCCTCAAGAAAAGGCTCTTTTTCCAGTCGAAGCTCACAGATGAATACCAGGGCTCTCCAGAGCTAAGAATGCGTCTGTCTGTGCAAAAGTGAGGCCCCCTTCCTGTCCACCCACCCGCTGTGCCCCCTCGTGAACCCTCCCCCCCAGTCTCTCCCCACTGCTGCTCACCCAGTCATCTGTTTCTTTAGTTCCAAGCAGGCCAAATGGAAAACAGCAACATACTCTCCACCCTTGCCCAGGCAAGCCCCCCAACCAACCATGTGACTTGCTACAGAGCAGCCAAACCGTGACAATGGGGAAGCTGGCAGTGGGCTCGGCCTTCCGCTAATCCCTCACAACCCCCCCCCGGACGTGAGTCCTAGTCTGCAGCTGCTGGGATCTGCTACAAGTCGACGCAGGAGACTGCCGGAATGCTAAACAATCCCGCCTGTCTCACGATTTCAAAGCGGCTGGCTAGGCCCGCCCGCAAGCGGAAGGCCGTTGTTTAAAAAACAGCCTGCTTACTTAACCCCGTACTCCCCGACCACAACCCCCCCCTTACCCTCCACCTTCCCTCCCCCCGTGTTTTTTTTTTTGCTTTTCACCAAAAGTGGTATTTCATTCCAGCCTAGATGAACCCCTTCACCCTGATGACTTGGCAAAAAACACCATCTGCTAAGTTTTATTTCATCAGAGCTCCCATCAAAAAAATAAAAAAAGGGAGAAATCGCTCCCAACAGCCCCCACGCACCCCAGGGGCTTTCAGATCCCCTGGTGGAACACACATTCCTGCTGCTGCAGTGCCGACTTGGCAGAGCTACGCAGAGTCGTGACCTGACTGCGTCAATATGAATCAACAAAGGAGGAAAAAGAAAAAAAACAAACAGTGAAGGGAAACAAAGGTGGCAGGAGAATGTATGTATGCAGCTTGCGTTTGCATCGCGTCTCTTTGGGGGAGGGGGCCACAGCTGAATAGTAACTATTTTGAAGTGGTGAGCAGAGCAGGTCAGATCTCTCCATCTGCAGTCTGCAGCCTCCGCCAGCAAAGCCCTTAGGTAAAGTTTTATGGAGGGGGAGGGTAGGATCAGGTTTGGGGAGGCACCCCTCGGCTAATGCTGCCTTGAGGTAATGTAAACAAAGAACCTGAACAAACGGCTAGGCCCCTGAGGAAGAGTTTATTGGGGGGGGGGGGGTTTTTTCAGGGGGGGGGGGACCGAAAGG
>JAABNX020000070.1:5284334-5296927 GCA_015163995.2 Mormyrus lacerda | reverse complement strand
GACGGCCATGGAAAAAGACGAGGGAAAAAAAAAAACCAACGAAGAACTTAATAACAAACCCAGGAATGAGATCACACGAGTTCACGGAAAACGCTGCCTGCCGTTTCGGTTCCATTTCACATTTCTGGGCACCAGTTCAGCTTTCATATTTTATTCCTATTGTCCAAAGTATTTTCCAGTTCCTGTCTCCTGGCAGCCCCATGCCTCTAGGATGCTCCTGCCAAAGCTTGTAAAAAGGCCAGCTGCAGGCGGGGATAAAAATAATTAGACCTCTACTTTTCTTCCACAGGGAGGCCGGCAAACCGACGCGAGTGGGGAAATAAAATGCACTCGCGGCTCACCCGCTCTCCAGAACACGCAACGGGCTAGACGGAGCATGACTCGCCTGGTTCGGGCCCGTGCTTAACGTGCGGAACATCCAGGCTGCGTGCAGCCGGGCCCAGAAAGCAGCACCAACGCATGGACGCTGCCGAAGGTTCTCCCACGGCCTGAGAACACCAGCCTCTGCTTCACATTTTCGCTCCTCTCCACGTCGCTGGGGAAACACCACGGGGCGTCACCATGGTCTCCCCAGCGACGTTGAAACCATGGCAACTGGACCATGTGGTAGTAACAGTGGGGACTCTGATGAATGGGAGCCGGCGCGAGTCAGCGCGCAGGGTACAGTAAATGCGCTGACTCAGCAACCGCTGCAAACGGCTCCCCCTCCGCATCCTGCATGCTATGGCGGCGTCTGGGCGCCACAGTAGGAAGATATAACACAGCACGAAGGCAGCAGTCACCCTGACGCAATCTTACAGCAGTGTGGGGGTGGGGGGGCTAGGGCTCAGCAATTATTGCACAGATTAGTCTTTACCAGAAACCTCTACACAGGAGTTACACCTAAGGCTGCAGAGTATCGCACGTTTCCTAATGACCTTGTGTAAAAGAATATGCAAGGGGAGGGACCTATGGGTTAGTGATTTGCTGGTAGGCAAATGCATCCCCAACAAAAGAGTCTGAGCTTGTCCTTCTATTCAGTTGAAGGAAACACCCTGTCAGACAATTTACATCTTCCGGCAATTGGGAAGGAAGCCACTTCTGGGCTAGTGAACGCAAAAAAGTCGTAGCTTTAGCATACTGAAATATTAAATGCAATTAATTCCCAGGGCAATGGCATTTGTTATGGTGTGATGACGGCTCAGCAACATGCCGGGAATTGGGTATTGCGCAACCCCCCCCCGCCACCACCTCCCCCGTGGCTGGCCGTCCTCCACTGGCAGCTGTGTCTCAGCCGCGGCACACTAAGCCGTGATGAGATAGGTCACAGGCCGGACAGATAATCTGACCGGCCCCACCCCCGCAGCCTGCTCCCCCCGATCGTCACCTACGTGCCGGAAATCCCCGTGAGCACAAACACACACAGGAAACTGCTGGTGGTCACTCAGTGATGTCATCGGGGCAGGATGTATACCCACGGCTCAGGTCAGAGCTGAGGCTCCGGTGCCATCCATGTTGCGGCGTGATGCCCCCACTGCAACCCGCCCCCACCCCAGAGGCCCAATAATGTCCAGCCGTGTGTCCAAAAGCAGCCGGCCACTCCACGCAACTGACGCCGTCAGCTGTTGGCGGGGTAAGGCGGGAGGGCGGGCGGGCGGGCGGGCAGCCGCGCGACACGGGAACCGGCCGAGGGTGAAATTTCACTCCCGCCAGCCAGGCCGCCATCTGCACCATGCTGTCGCCTGGAGCACAGGCAGCCTGCGTGACCTTCACAGGACACACATCACTCACCACCGCCCCCCCGCCAGCTCGCCCAAACACACCCCCACGCTGTCAGCCTTTTCCCGCCTAGGGGGGGAGCAAGTGGCATGGCAGTAAAAAAAAAAAAAAAAAAACTGGGACTACAACCAGAAGAGTCTGCAGGTTTAAAAACGAGGACAACTGCCATTTTACCCTTGAACAAGGGGCTGATCCTGACTGGCTGCAACATCATGAGGAAAAAAGGACAAATTAGGAGCTAAAAAGCAAGAAAGGGAGCCTATTAATAATACATATAAGCAATCAGTTTGTGGCGAAGGAGCATCCAGACCCCCCAGCCATTCATGGCATGTCCAGGACCAGGCTGGGAGGCGTTTCCTTGGAGATGGGAAGCTGAGCAGATAAGAGGACCTCAAAGTGACAGGACACATCAGATCACCCACTGGCACCGTTTGACTTCTGCTCTCGACATCTGCCGCCCCCGACCCTAACCGCGCCCCCTGTCCGCGATCCCCAAACAAGGCTGCCGCAAATCAGCATGCCTGGGCCACAGTGGTTTTTCTTTTTTTTTTAATCTATTTCACAATCGTGGAGGGTTGCTCAAGAGTGATCTCCATCCGACTGTGTCTCTATTTGCGCCGGACAGGGTTTGACTGGGTGGGGGGGGGAGTTTAATCTCTTATAGGGAACATACAACGTCAAGGGCGATCACACCAGGCATAGGAACTGCTGACGGTCCCAGTCCAGGAAAATATAAAATACATTTCAAATACTGAACAGAGTTATTTGTGGGGACAACAGTGTTTTAATTATTTCCTGAGACATATCTCCCCTCACAGCCAAGCCGGCGGTCCAGCCACACTCAGCTCCCGGCCGGGACAAGACTGGGGCCACAGACAGCCCTTTCCCTAATTGGTAACGTTTGTGAGACTCACCTTGTCTGCCAGAAAAGAGGGGGCTGAAGAAGTGGTTTAAATTTACAGTACAGTGAGTCACCGACGGTTAAAGCGTTTCCAGGTGCTGGCAGAATTTCATGTCCCTGCTGTCAACGTCTGAACAGTCAGTTACGGGAAAATATTTCACCTAGCGTCCACATGAAATGTCTTTCTCCAGTTTTTAAAGTCATTTTATTGTCATTTCCTCTTGCTTAGAAACCATCTCTATAGATCTCTGTGTGAGAAAACAGCGTGATAAATATAAGGCTTGATCATTAAAAACAACTGTGCACTTTAGGAAGTTCAGTGTAACTCGCTTTGCTGTTGGGAGATTTTCCACGGAGTGCTACTGCCACCTAGTGGTTGTGGTGTCCAGGGGCCTCCATCCATTGGTTAGGACTGCTTGTCCAATCACAGTAATATACTTAATCACGTGACACTTCATTCGATACATACAGCTAGTACTGGGTAGGAGCTACTTTCACCTCCAGAACTGCTTCAAGGGCAGACAAGTTCAGAGAATTCAGAGACATCCTGTGCACCAATGTTGTATTGAGCTGCGCTTGTGACTCTCCTGTTCACTTTAACAAACCATTCGCTGACCTAATTAGTGCGAGTCGTTTTTGAGAAACATCATTGGTTGAATCTTTCTGTTTGACACGCCATTCTCTGTAAACTCTAGTCACCACCCCAGGAAGATGGCTCTTTTGACGTGATGGCGGAACCACCATGCCCCAAATGCTCTTATTGAAAGCCAGAGTTTTTTTTTTTTTTTTTTAATCACCATAACCATGTTACGTTGCATGCCAATTTCGTCGCTAGGTCCTGGGCACCCTCTGACCCTAGAGCCACCCCTGGTTATTTAGCACGCCGTACATATTCAGTCGCAGACGCGTCATTCGCCATGTAAAGCAGCGGCCTTTTCTGCATTAACAAGCAGGTGTATTTAATAAAGCAGCAACTGAGTATAAATGCAACAAAACGACCTCTAAAACAAACAGAACATTGCTAAAAATAACTCATTTTTAAATCCTTCATTAAGAGTTTTATCCTTTTAATCCAGGAGCTGGCAATCAACCCAAATAATAATTATGCAAATAGACAGAATTTATGGTATATTGTACAATTAACTACACAAACAGCTATTTACATGGTAAAATACTGTATACCAGTGTTTCCGATCTGGTTCTCGGGGTCCCATAACCAGTCCATGTTTGTAGTCCCTCCAAGCTCCCAGTCAGACAGCCCACAAGGGTCTGACTGGGAAACACTGTTGAATACAATTGATTTAATTGATGCCACTGTCACGCTTGAGGCTGCACCAATCAGATCAGGTACTTTAGAGTGAAGAAACTCAGAGAGGATGAGAAATGACTGGTGTTAAGTTGTCCAAAATTTTATTATAACGGCTTCATGAACAGAACATTTCAGGAGGACTGGAGTTAATGTTTTAAAAAGACACTGAAAAGGTGAGAGCGCCCCACCTCCCCAATCAGACTCGCTCTTCAGAAGATAAGGGATGAGTTACAGTAGAGCTGGCATGTACCATCAGCCCATTCAGACCCACAGTGCACAGAACACAAAGGAATTCCAAGACACATCCGGCTGTTACACGCATTTGCTGTATTTCACCGATAAAGATCAACGGAACTTCTAAACAGCCTTGCTGTGACTCTACAGCGACCTCTAATGACCATCATGGGCTGCTTATTTAGTACATATTACAGACTGCATTACAGACTGCATTACAGACTGCATTACAGACTGCAAGAAGAAAAAACAGGAGTAGCCGAGTCACTTGCACCATCTAGCTTAATGCCCATGTGTCATGGGTTAAAATCCATATTGTAAGAAACGTGCCCGTTTGTCATCTTTCTTGGCTATTCTGTTTCATATACAGATAACTCAGCTATGGATAATGTACAAATACAGAACAAACAAAAAAAAACAAAAACGGCAGGATTAGTTTTGGTTAGCACATTAGTAAATCCAGCAGGTTTTAAATGCAAAAACTTGAGGATTGGCAACAAAAGGAACCAATTTGGCCACACATTTATTTTAGAAGTAGGCTCCCGGGGGGCCAGTGGGGTGGGGGGACTGGCTTACTCGACATCATCCTCAGCCAGGCTCTGCATATTGATGATCTTCTGGAGGAGAACACAGGATGATGGCGAATGAGAACTGCCACCGATCAAAGATGACTAAGATGCAGTAAAACCACCAGCCCAGTAGAGGGCACATGTGAGCCTAACCAACATTACAAGCACATGGCAGGAAAATTTGTCAAAGTCAATAAAAAGTATTTATTAAAATTACGTTTGAAATTTTAAATATCTAATTTTTGGAAAATGTAAATTCCACAAGAACATACCACAGCAAAAAAGAGTAGGTATCATTTTTGCTTGTGCATTGTGGAAGGGTCAAAGGTACCGACTTTTGCTCCTGAAGCTCACAGAACGCCGACTGTCACCTTACCTGACTTATGGTGGGCAACTTTGTGAGGAGCATCTGAAACACAGGTGGGGGCAGCGTCTGCTGCAAGACCTGCAGAAGTTGCTGGGGCTGTCCACACACGGCAATGGCATTGGTTAGATGGTCCACACCAGTGTCATAATCCCCTGTAGTGGGTGGGCAGGAGAGTGCGGGCAGCATGCAGCTCAGAAATAAACAGGATGGACACTTCAAGAAGAATTTATGTTCCCAGACTGCAACCCACACCGTTCTAATTAATATTTACAGATAATGTAATGACCACCCTTATCTACGTGTACATGTAAACAAAACAGACTTCAGACGATTTACCCACATCCAAGACCTTAACTGGTGAATGTTCTAGACTAGCAACGAGACAAAAACCCAACAGGATATTATTCTAAATATCATTCTTGCATCCTTGTTTGAAAAGCAAAAATTAGCAGCTAGATTCTTTTCCTAAGACAATTACTTTTAATTGGAAGGCCTGCAAACAATGGCACTTTATTCCGTGATCCACAGTTCATGCCGCAGATAATGTGGTTTCTCTGTAGTAGAAAGCATACCATGAGCCAAACATTCCTCTCCTAGCTGGATTTCATCCAAGAAGAACTTCTGGATCTTCTCAGGGTCCTTCAGGTCCAGCACCTGTGGATCCCCACGACGGCACACTGGATTAGCCATGCACAATATCCCCAATAGATACAACAAAACAAACGGTTCTTTTCAGTTGTCAATAAAATACACATTTGCATATTCATAATTCTAGTTTTAGAAAAAACATATAGGGCAGATTTAACATCACAGAAGAAAGCCTACACCACTTTATTGGTTTGGATTTAAGCATTTCAAATTTACAATGAAGTACAAAAAAAGTGTACCTTTGATAGATCTGATTTTTCCTTTGCAGTCTTCTGCTTTCGCCGACCTAAGAAAATTTAAAGAAAAAACTGAATTCTAACAGTTCTAAAGAGATTCATAGGGGTCAAGTTCAGATTTATCAAACCCCCTTAAGCAGGGGTGTAAAACTGTGTAGCTTTAGTTCTTTCCCTGTTCCACCATAAATGAATCAGCTCAAGAGCTGTGCGGTAATTAGCACAAGGAGTTGAATCAGGTGATTTAAATGAGAGGGAATCTAAAAATATGCAGGGCTGATTTTGATAACCCTGTCCTAAAGGCTGGAGAAAGCCTTTGCCCCCAGTCCTTTAAATATGCAACATATCACGGGACAGGTTTTCATACGTTCGTTATAAATGATGTACCAGGTACAAGTTCAGGTACATTACATTTCTAGACGAAGCTGGTGCGTCCACGTACCCTCAGCATTGGCCTGTCTTCTAATCTTTGACAACTAATACAAATAGTAAAAATTAAAATCCTTACAATCAGATCCGTATTATAAAACTAACACTGTCATGTATATTAACCACACCAGCCTACTTTGGCTTTTCAATGCTAACGATCCCTTGTTGTTTTAATGCAATAATTCATAAGTAGTATGCAATGCAACAGAACAGGCTGTTGGGTATCTTGATGATTTCTTGCCTGAAATCAAGGAATTAATTCACGATAGACGAATCCTGACTTGTGCCCACGTTACAGGCTTTAATGATATAAACAACCCTCTATCAAGAATTTAGATGAGGAATCTACCATCATTCATAAGCCAAACCATACAACGAGGTGGCAGACATTGCACATCCTTATTTTGAACACAGACATGCGACCCTAAACCCCCCGCGGCGCGCCAGCCCTTACGCTCCCGCAGCTTCCTTTTGAAGTTGGGGTCGCTCCGTCGCTTCCTGTCAAAGTAGACGCAGTAGCCAATGAACAAAGCAGCGCATACCCCGGCGGCGAGGGCGCTTGTTCTGCTGCCTATCATCGCCTCCAAACAGCGAACTACCGCCGCTACATGGAGAGATTATACATCAAGCCGCTCCAAACGCTTATTGGAAGCACGACGGCTGACCGAGTTCCTTCCGTGGCTTTAAAAGGACCCGAGAACATGATAGCTGTGCTGCCCTCGCTGATCGCCTGACGAAAAACGATGAAAATAACCAGAAATAATTTTGTCGCATTCAATATAAAATCTACGAATGCTTGCAAATTCAAATATGTTATATATCAGCATTTGTCCATATTGCGTGACATATTTAGAACACATTGTCTTCAAAAAATCATATGGATTCAGCGGGCTGTTAACGTGGCTCCCATAAACATGTAAACCTTGTGTAGCCGCAGCCTGATGTCCCGTTTACCTGCCTTACCGTAGGATGGGCGATGCCGCTAATTTCCTATTCGATTCCAAGGCTGGCATCGCCGACACGAAGTCTTTCGTGTGCATTAAATGGCAATAGTAAAGCAAAAAGGAGTTACGTTCTGTTTGGCTGTAGTTTATTTTAGGTATAGCTATCAACCGAGTCTGTCAAATAAGTTGGCGATGTTAGCGCGACACAAAGCACTTACTTTTGCTGTCGTTTCTATGGAATCCAAAATATCCCAATAAAGAAGAGGGCGAATGTCTTTCGGTGACCAGATCTCCTTCGCCTTTCTCTTCTTCACTCACTTTTGTTAAATTTCTCACAAACACATCACACTGTTAATTAGTGAGTCCAGCAGCGAGGACTGAAATGACTACAAACCCCAGCTCCCTGGGCGCGGCTTTGGGGGGCCGCCCTTCGCTGCCAAGCTTGTTCACTTACAAAGACCAAGATCGGGTAGGAGAACAGAGACATTCGCCACGGGGATCAGTAAAGTGTAATAATTTAATTTAATGTAATTTAATTTCAAAAATGGCTGGGGAAGCGCACCCGGAACTTATGTAAAACTAAAGTTTAGACCACAGCCTGACATTTCAGGTCCAGAAAGTAAAAATCTAAACCAAGATTTTGTTCAAACTAGTTAAGCATGAAGAGTCACAGTCAGAGTACGCAAATGGATGGTTGAAACAAAATCTTGGCCTGAATTTTTACTTTCTGGACCTGATATGTCCACCTCTGCTTAATGATAGTCATTAAAACTGCAAGTAAAAAAAAAAGAAAACGTTTTAGTTTAATATATGGTCTCATCCTAGGTAACTTGCAGTTGTGTGAGATATTTAGTGCATGAAAATTACTATGACATTAAACTACATGTGGAAGTCCTCCAACTTTTGGTTAAAAAAAATGTTGGGGTTGGTGAAATTGGCACTCCAGCCATGACGAAAACATCTCGCACAGCTCCAAGGTAGTGGACTGGTTTTGGGCTTAAAAAACCCCCCAAAAAAAACATCCTAAGGGTGATCATACACTCACACAGATGTAGAACTCGCACACTTTCAATAAATGGTTACATAATGGTCACAGTCTGGATGGCGCAGTTCTGACTCACTGGGCTGGCTCCTTTGAACAGATGTGTAAGACTGGCCTTCCAGCTAGGAAGTTGGACATATCTGGGGCTACAGTTCTTTGGTCTGATCCTGCGATTAGCTATGAAACCACCCAGTCTCGTTGAGAATGATCCGGTGATGAACCAGCTGGAGGTAGGGAAGGCTGCAGGGTGAACTTCTCCAAGCTGGACTGTGGCAACTACAGGGGGATGACACTGTTCTCAGTGCCAGGTAAGGTTCTTGCTAGGGTTATCCTTCACTGGATGTGTGATCACGCGACTGGAGCAGCCTGTTTTTAACAGGTAAAAAAATAAAAATCTCTAGAGGCACCTCAGCCTAGATGCCTTTAACAAGGAAAGAAAATGAAAATGAAAAGAATATCACGGTGCTGCGCCGGCAGCAAATTGAGCTCTTTTACTGTGCCCTGAGAAGGACAGCCTTGTAGTCACAGGCACGAATGAGCTCACACTACAAATTATTTGCAACAGCATTCAACAGGTGCACACTTTTCTGAAATGCGGCCATCATAGTAATTTCATTAAAGTATGAGTAGATGACAGAAATGCACTAACAGATTCAGAACATTCATTTAGAAACAAAGCACATCTCTCACCTCCCTGTACTTTATTGCCGGTTTTCACTCCCATCATGTCCTCTAAATGCCAAAACCTGTCGGCCCAAAAATTAAATTGCATCATTTTTCGGGATCTTACCATTTTTCCTCACTCTGTAGTTGTGTTTGTCTTCGTCGATCAATCTGTTAGTCTTTACTAAGGTCGCCATTTTCAAATTGAATAAGGGAGGAAGTAGGTGGCTGTCACTTGGAGCACATCAATGCTTGTTCATAAAGCAAAAAGGAAAATTGCTCAAGAAATGGCTTCATTTTTGCCTGTTGACTGGACTCGTATCCTGAATGGTACGACGCGCGTCAGTCATTGGCGGATCAAGGAAGCACGAGAGCGGGTGTAATCAAAATAACTAGGAGAGGCACCGCTTCATTGGGTGGGTTTGAAATGGCATCATATTCCATAACGTTCCAATCAACCACGAAATAAAAGCCGATGTGAAGTACATTAAAGTCTATTAGTTTAGTTAGGCAGTAAATGTTCTGCTTCACCAAAGCTCCTTTTATCAAGCTAAGGGTGGTGCTGTTTTGCATAATGCATTCAGACATTTTTTGACTTACCGCACTTTTTTTGGTTTCACATGGTTTGGTTTTTTCTCAGAAATCATTTTAGGTACCAAAACCAGTGTTGGCCTGCCCTATAGGTGGCAAACAAAAACATAGGTTGACTGCTGTTGCAACCAGTTTTGCTTTTAAATTTTAGTTATGGAAGAATATGAATATTGCTCCTTTGTTTTTAGAAATTAAGTTTCCCTTCGGGGGGTAGCACACCGGTTAGCGCTGTCGCCTCACACCTCTGGGACCTGAGTTTGCGTTTCCACCATTGCCCCCTGTGCCATTGCGGGGTTTCCCCCCCACAGTCCAAAAACCATGTTGAGGTTAATTTTCAAGTTGCCCGTAGGTGTGCGTGTGTGACTGAATGGTGCGGCAGTGTGCCCTGCGATGGGTTGGTGCCCCATCCTGGGGTCTTCCCTGCCTTGTGCCCATAGCTTCTGGGATGGACTCCACACCCCCACAACCCTGAATAGGACAAGTGGGTGCAAAAACATGGATGGATGGAACTTTCCCAACCTTTTTTCCTGCCTTAGGATACACAGCACATATAAATATAAGATAAGCAGCATAAGATAAGTTCACACTGCCTTTCAACATTTGAAGTGGCCTAAATATGTCGGATGTTACCTAAATACGTAGGAAATATACGGGCTGTTATACTGTGTTCTAGCACCTGTATTACACTGTGGATGACTTAAGCACCGGCCAGTACTAATGAAAACAAACAGCAGTAGACAAAGGACTTCACAAACTATGGTATTTATTTCAAACAGAGGCTTCTTTTAGCTTACATTTGTACAATAAATTACACAATGTCCATCCTTCGAGGAATCTAATAAATACTTAAGAGCCTTCACTGCACCCCTTCTCCCTCAACACATTTGTAAAGATAAAACTTCACTAGGCCATGTACAGGTTGGAAAATACTTCTGAACTCACCTTCACCTTCAAAAACACAACGCTTCGTATATGACAGCAAACTAAAAAAAATGCTGACTTTTCTAGAAAAAGTATGAAAAATAACTGGATAAAACTGTCCCACGGGGAAGGCAAAGACAAGAAACAAAGGAGACGTGCTTTAACCCTCTAAAGATGTACAGAGAAACTACAGTTAAAACGGTAAAAGTCTGTACAGAAAAATACACAGTATTAACAGTGCAACATATTAAATAGCTTGACTCCAAACACATTTTGATATACAAATGTATTACAAAGGCATACAATTACATAGTGCCAAAACCAAAAAAAGGTCTTCGGTTAATCATACAACAGGGAGGCTGTACAGACTTGAGTTCTCTTAAGAACTGAATGCACCAATGTCATCCATCTCTGTTATAAATGCATGTCTGCAAAACTGTAACTTTTTACCTGATTGGAGAAACTCAAAGACACACACACACACATACACCCATACATACACACATACATACATACATACATACAACACTTAAGAGGGCACACCCCGATCAGACCAAGCTCATTGGTTGATAGATCCCCCAACACACATACACACACACATAAGATGAAGCAAAGCAACAGCCAATGTTCCCAGGGAGACGTATCAGTACCAAGTATACAGATGAACTTAGGTTTCCTAGGTGTAATAACATGCCTTTCTTTGTTTTCCCCCCTTAAATAATCCTTTATTTTTTTTTTTTTAAATCTGTACCCCTGCCAAGAGAATTCCCACAACTTATTCATGCCACTGGCTGCAGTAAACATCAGCTTCTGCATGATACTGATAAGACTGACTACCCAGCTGTTTAGCCACAACCCCTCCCTGCTGGGACAGATATCGGCCTGGCCAGTGTCTGAGTGTAATAATGCACATTTGTTAGGCTGCATGAAGGAAGGCCAATAAGCAAAACATGGGGCGAAAATATCATTGGGAAGACGATGAAACTACAAAACTGGAGTCTTCATTTTAAGGTTTATATCGAAACATAATGAAGTTTATTTTCCGCTGTAGTGCTGTACTGTTATGTGAGGCTTCTCTCTGACAATCCCTCTTACTGGTATATTCATATTCAGTAGCAAAATACATTTACTCTCATTTCTTAAAGTGCAACTTCTTTTCGTTTCATGTATAAGAGTCACCATTTTAAAGGTGAGCTTCCTCACCAATGAACCTTTTAGGCATGTTCCGAGAGATACAGATCATCACCGAATACTTTAAAGAGCCCTTTTCACATCTCTCAGCTGCCGACACGAGGATCTTCTGTCATCTGTAAACAGGAAGTTAATTTCCTGGGAGTCTTCTGCCAGCACCAGACCCGACACGCTCACAACGGGGCCAGGTGGGCTCAACTGTGTCGTCTATCAAAGTGCCCGAGGAGAAGAGCAACAAGGCACAAGAGTATCACTCTGGCGTTCAACTGACAATGAGGGTACAGGGTACCTCTGTGACTCAAGGTCTTACAGCTTTATTATTTTATTATTAATAATAATAATAATAATAATAACAACCTCTATGGCAGGGTGGGGGAACACCACCTGTAATGTTCTGGCGGTATTTTTATTCTTTTTTTCAGCTCAGCTTTGCTTGATGGACATGGGGTGTGTACCTTTCACTCACAGGACACGAGGATGTTCAGAAGATAAGCTACTGAACAGGGGAAGGGGAGATGCTTTTTAGCGGTTACATTTAATGCGTCACGTGTAAACGCGAAATGTTACAGTTGATGGACACACTGCAGGACCGTACCCCTCCCCCCGACCTCAAAACACAATCAAGGTGAAAACAATTATTGCTCTGAGAAAACAACTTAATGTCTTTATCAGCAAGACACGGCAAGTCCATTGTTGCGTTCTCCTAGCCCCCTTCATAAAAGTGCACTTAAGTGCGGTTAGCTTGCCAAAAAGAAAAACAGTTGTCAATACAAAAAAAAAAAAAATTATATAT
>JAABNX020000070.1:5269696-5284234 GCA_015163995.2 Mormyrus lacerda | reverse complement strand
ATATAGTGCCTGCCATTCATTTGCTGAGTTTTCTGGGTCACCGGATGTTGTGTCACCTGCACTCCACCGACATCCCAGAGTTCTGTGCGGGCCCGGCCACGGGCGGGTCAGCCAGAGTCAGCATGACAGCCGCAGTCAGCGAGCTGGAGGAGGGAGACGAGGACGAGGAGGCGGCCACGGCACCTGGGGGACGCAGAGACATCGGCAGGAAGCCACTTATCACCTCTGTCACCTTATAAATTTGTAATTAGGCCAAAAAATTCAGAAATAAAAAAATAGCTAGAGTGACGGAAACACTGATGCATTACTGTTGGCATGCAGGGTGGTATTAAAACCAGGATGCAGGTCCAGATGGTAGCAGATTTCTACGTGGGCATCCACTGTCATACCTGGTTTAGCAAATTTTTAAGTGTATAGGTATGTCATGGGTGAACGGCCTACGACGCGAAGCTTTTCACAATATAGCCTTTTCCCTTAAAACTTAAACAGTCAGGGAAAGATCCTGAAAGTATAGGTTATCCGGAGGAATGAAAAACAAATAAAAATGATATGCAAGGAGCCAATCAGGGCAGAGGAAGGGCGGATGACTCACTTTCTCTGTCCTTCTTTTTTAAACGCTTTCGCCTCCGGTCTATGGATGCCACCTCCGACTTGAGCGAGAGGTAGTGGTTGCGAATGTCCTGCAGCTTCTCCTGCAGGAAGGAGATCCTCTCCAAGCTGGTCATTTTTTCCAGGTCGGCTGAGGTGGAGGACATAGCAAAGACACAAGTCACATGACTGCCCTGCCTCGTCCTCAACTCTGCCTCTACCGGTGTATAGCAGTGAACCTACAATCAGTTGCTAGTCACATTATGATCATGATCAAGTACTACATTTCCATCAAGAATTAAAGAGGAAAAAAAGCTACACACTAAACTGGACCTGACATCATTTGAGTTGTTTGGACTTTGGCGCTGCCCGATCTTAGGCTTTGCAACTAGCAGATCCCGAAGCTCTAAAGTGCAAGAAGTTTTGTTCTGTTTGAGGACACTCACACATCTGAAAGCTCCATTTGTACACACGCGGTGAACGACTCTGCTGCTCCCGGTGCTGATGTTGGTGAACCGAATCCCCATGCTTGTGGTATTTGTGGCCAGAAGAGGGCGTCCTTCCGGGAGCCTTTGAGGCGGGAGATTTGGCACCGTTTTCATTGGTGGACTGGTCCTCACTGTCACTGCTGTGTGCTGTGGGCCAATGAGAAGGGAATAAGCATGACTGACACTAGCCTCCAGCCTATCAGCATGACTGCTACAAAGTGCCGCCAACTTCTTATACTTGACACTTGCAATGCATACGCTTAGGCCTACTGCTGCTGAGTAAGCAGTGTTGCTACTCATACTTGCACGTGTAGTTTACATCAGTCTGGGGAATTAAAAGTTATGTCCACCAGGGGACAGTAAGTGAAAACCATCTTGGTTGGCTGCTTCAAATCCAGTTGTACTTGTTTGTATGAGGTCGTGGAATAAAATTTTGAACACTTGCCGCCTCCACAGCATTTTGCTAATTTTGTTAATTCTGCATTTTCTATATTCTATCCACTGCTCCACTTCATACTGGTCCTTCGCCGCTGGTCACTCATTCTTAAAAATAAATCAAATGCTACTTTAATACTAAAACTGTCCCGTATATAATCACAAAAGCTCATGACAAAGGTTGGCCTACTACCCCCAAGATTATTGGTGGTACTGCATGTTGTGTACGCGAAGCCATGCTTCCTCACGTAGATACACAAACAACACGTGGCAGCCATGACGCATTAGAGAACACGTTGGCCCTTGCAGCCAGCATCCTTTCCTCTCACCTGTTTTCCGGCCCTTCTTGGGAAGCACGCTTGTGCCCTTGTGGCTGCGTTTGTGCCTCTTCACAGGGCCGCCCTCTTCTAGGTCCTTCTGGCGTTTCTGGCCCGTCGACACCACTGGACACCGATGAAGATAATCCAAAGGTGACACTGCGTCCCCCGCGACCAGCGAAGCATCATGCTTAGGGCTGCTGCGGTTAGTCGACGTAGTCGATGACGTTGATGCTGAAAATGCGTCAACATCAATATTTTAAATCAACGCATCATTTAAATTGTTTTTTATGAAATTACCATTATGAATTCTAAAATGGTTCAATTCAATGTTTAACAAATGTTCAAAATATCACAAAAGTCAGAGGTAAATCCAAGAGCATGCTTTCACACTGACCTTTGACCTCTTGCTCTCCTTCCAGCTGGCTGCTGCTGCTGCTGTTGCAGGACAGACTGCCATCGAAGGCTGTGCAGGGGGACCCGGCCCCCTCCTCCCGGGGCAACTCCTGCAGCTCCCCACCGAGGCTCTCCACCTCTACCGTGCTGTCCGTCTCGCTGCGCCCCCCCATGCTCTCTTCCTGCGTGGGCTGCGACGGAGACGGGACGACGGGTGGCTCAGCGTCCAGTGGAGGCGGGGGTGGCGGGGGCGGGGTGTGCTCCTGGGTCCGTTTGGGGGCCTCAGTGGTATCGCTACCACCATTGGCTGCCAGATTAGGGGACTCGGGGGTGGTGGGGGGGGTGTTAAGTACAGAGTTGCTGCCACTGCTGGGAAACTCCTGGGTCCTCTCCGGCTCCTGCCTCTCCTCCTCCCCGGCCGGAATGTTCACCTGCCCCCGATCGGCCTTTGGCTCCTCAGGTGCGGGAAGGGCCGGTGGAGGGGAGTTGGCTACCTCTGTGTCCGAGTCGGAGAACAGCTCCTTCAGTTTTTTCTTGGGCCACTGGCCCTGGATGCTAGACCAGACATCCTTCTGGCCCTTAGGCCTGCCCCCAGCGGAGACCCTCTCGTCTGTACTCTGTGGCACCTTGGCCCGCTTCTCCGGAACCTCCCAGAAACCAGAGGGACGGCTGGCCTTCACCTTCTCTTTTAGCCCATTGTACTTCTTGGATGGTGAGACCTTGACTTTGGGATGAGCCTGTTCCCCATCTTGGGCCTCACAAGGAGTATCCCCCTCATCCTCTGAGCTACTACTTATGCTGGATGTGGCATCCCCCTCCTCTCTGGGAGCTGCAGTACCGTCCTCAAGTCTCTTGGGGGAGCCAGTGGGCAGCCACTCCACAGTGCGGCCTCTGGCACTGCTCTTGGAATGGCTCCTCTGTAGATGTTCCCCAGCGCTATCTGCCTTCCGTTTCCGGGTGCAGATCTCGGCTTCCGGTCCAGGAGAGCCAACTGGTCTGCACCCTTCCTGGGGGGGCCCGTCCACCCAGGGCTCAGAGTCCTGCAGGGCCTCCTTCCCGTCTTCCTCCTGATTTGCTTCCTCATCCTCTTGGTCGCTTTCATCCGTTGAGACTCCAGAGGCTACAACAGAAGTAGCAAATTTTTAAAAATACATTAAAAGCCATCATCCAGCGACTCAAGCTGGCCCTCTTCCTGTGCCTCATTAGACATATTTCCACCACGTCCGAGCATGGAGATTACCGTGCAGCCCGTTGGCGGAAGAGGAAATGTCGCCGCCCTTCACCGGAGATGAATCCGCCCCTCTCTCACAGTTTGCTTCTGGCTTGGAGAAGTCATCGTGGGCGGCACTGGCCTTGGGGGAGCGATGGGATCGGTTGGGCTTGGGAGGAGCGGAGTCCTCCCTGTCAGACATTCTCTCCAGCCTGTCTCTTTCACTTTTGTTCTGTTGAGGGTCGCATGGAGGGAACAGAAGCATTAGGTCCATGACCAACCCAACGGCTGACTAACATTCCATTGAACATGCAAAATAAACCCTTTCATCTAACTGAAAGTCTATCTCTAGGCGGCCTACCTTGATTTTTTTCCGGTGCTTCACTTTTGGTACATTCTTATTAGCTGGCCGCACGATCTTGTCTGCCTTTATCCATTCGTCATATCTAATTGGGGGACAGAAGGCAGAGGGTGGGATCAGTCAACACGACAAAACATGCTCCACAGCGGAAAAATCGAACCATGCATCAAATTCAAGCACATGCAATCAAACGTGTCACACGCCAAGGAACACGGTCAAGTGGTTCAATGGTCCAATCCAGACCACTGAGCACTTGTGAAAAGAACGAAAACATGTCCGGAACAGCGAGTCACCTAGTTGTTAAGGAGCTGTGCAAGCGACCAAAAGTTTGCCAATCTTTAAAAGGGACCTTCATTTGTACCCTGAAGCTAGGAGAAGTAATAGAGAAGCAAAAACTGTAAGGTGCCCACTCTGAGGAAAAAGTGCAATAAAGCTTTTACCCTAAATCTTCCTAGGAGATATGTATAGGAAAGTCAGATTTTAACCTTATTTGGTCAAACCGCTAAGACCAGAAGCACCAAGACAACGACAAAAGACAACAAAGCAGAGAAGCCAATTCCCAGCAACAGTTCTGAGCAGAAGCAGGCAGCGTAACCGAATCAGAGAAAGACAGCTGACCAACAGACAGCGCACATCGCACACCCTTGAATCGCCTCCAAGTCATCTGCCAAGACACAAGTGCTGCCTCTAACTATGTGAAAGGCGTGAAGGGTGGCCAGTCTGTACACAACTGCGGAGAAATGCTCAAATGAAGTGAAGCTTTCCTTATACAAAGAGGACTGAAGGGGTCAAGTGAAAGCATCAGGATTTCTTAATGAAGATGAAGGAAAAAAATAATGATCCACCAGTCAGCCATTTTTCAATGTTCCTTTTTGACCAGTAGAGGGAGACAGGGATTAATTTCAGCCTGCTTTCAGTTGGAAACGAGGAAGTGCTTAAGGGAGGTGTGCAGTGACTCGGTGATACGGTGGGGGGGGGGGGGGTGTCCTGTCTGAAGGTAACCCCTGCGGGTGCACAGAGACGAGCAGCGTAAAGAGACCCCCAGGTGCTGCCTTACCTGACGTTCCAGCCACAGTAGTGCACCAGGTAGAGCAGTTCTCCCCCCTCCAGGTCTGACTCTTTGACAGTGGCCTCGTACGTCTTCAGATTGCGGCCTCGCCCATACCTCACCTGCACCTTCATCCCTGGGGGGTAACACTCAAACTCCTCCCCTTCCCCCTCCTGACTGCTGTCATCCCTGCAAGAAAGACAGTTGGGCACTCCCTCATCTGGCCCCTTCTGGCACACCCACACCCCCCCCAACCCACCCTCATGGCAGCCAACCTTACTCCCTGTCTAAAAGGCCACAATGGGGTCATCAGCCTGCATCCTATCCTTGCTCTAGCTCCACGCTAGTCCCGCCCTCCCCTTCTCCCCATTGGCTGACTTTCTCTCACTCCCACAACACTACACTTTTCCGGCATAACTTCATGACTTAGGTTTACGGACTGCTTTTTAAATACTTCCTTATAAGCTGCTAAACATATACTATCCATTTTTATCGCTACTGGGGGAGGGGGTGCTTTTGTAAGCTTTCAAAGTTAAAGCATGGGGAGGGCGGGGGAGGGGCAGTATGGAGAATAAGCAAGCCAGCAGTGGGAGGGAACACTCTGCACCCATTTTACAAAGCAAAGCGTGACAGTCGCAGCAACAAGTGCCAATGGGGGAGGGAGGGGGCAGATAAACATATATAGGATGTGTGACAGCTTCCGTTTCACTCAGGTGACCTCACTGTTATAGGCTAGTTGTGCCAACAGGCCTGTGATCAACTTCCAAGACAGCCGCCCCCCCCCCCATCACACACAGGACAAGTCGTGACAGCCTGTGGCTGCAGGTTAGAGTCCCAGAAGTTCTGCTGTAGCCCTGCTGTCCGCCAGTAAATTGCCCACTAACAGAAACATAAAGCAGCTCTGGATGGTGTTCTGAGTGGTTTGTTGTTTGAACAAGCAATGCACATAAATTATGAACCAATCAGAGCCTCCCCCACCCACACACAGCACACTGACACAGCCATCATGAGAACTGAAATGTCACCGCTAAATCCAGAACAAGACAGGGTGTGACCCTGTTGACCTTTGGTCCTCAGATGACCCGGAAGATGTTGCAGACAGTCCATTTCCTCTCCCCCCCATATCTAGACATCTCACTACTGACACCTCTACGGCAACAGGCCACATCGCCGTCTACTGCAGCCCTGGCCTATCCCATGAACTACTACGCAGAATCTCCTCGGTAATCACCACGGAAACATCGCTCACCACACTGACCGATTTCAGGGCTGGTTCGGCAAGGAGGCGGAAGTGCATGTGCGGTTCGAGCCAACAGCCAATGGAAACGACCCCAGCCAGCCAATTAGAGCGCAGCCTTTGCAGTGAGCAGGAGCTTAGAATCCAGCTAAGTCAGAGAGACGGAAGCCTGGGTAAGAGGCTGAGATCATGGAGCTTCGGCCCACAGATGGGGTGACAAAGACGAGGGCCGACGGCCAGAGCAGAGAGCCCTGGCACAGGGAAGGGCCACGAGGGGGCGGAGCCAGACTCTGCTAGGCCCCCGATAGCACTCGCCAGCACCCATCTGGGCAGAAGAGGTTCCAGCGCTGCCCAACTTGGGTCCAGATTTTGAGTTCTGTCAGTAGTTTCGTCATGCGGATGGAAAGCTGAAGCGTCGAGCACGCCTAGAGCAAAGGGGAGTTGAAACAGGACCCCCCCAGGCAACACCACCCCCCTCAGAGCCGCCCTGGATTCTCTCGGGGCCGGCCGACCCTCAGGACACCCACTTACCCTGACTTGTCCTGCTTCTCTTCCTGCTCCTCCTCCTGCTCCTCCTCCTGCTCCTCCTCCTGCTCCCCCTCCTCCAAAGGTTCCTGCTTGACAATTTCTTCCCGGGGGCCCAAAGGTTTTTCCTCATCCTCCTCTTCACCCCCCACCTGTTCTTCACCCCTCCGCTCCTCCTCAGCCTTCGGGCTCTCGCCTTCAGGCTCGTCGGCCCCCGCCGGGCTCGGCCTGGCCTCCCTCTCGCCCTGTGGGGAGAGTCTTGGTGTTTCTCACAGATGTGATGCCCTCTGGAGATTCGGACTCACTTTTATGTGCATCTGCAGCCATTAGAACGATCGTTTTTTTAGAGGCTGCTGGAAAGTCATCATACCCGGCTTTATTAGCGCAAGTGGCCTCACAGCAGTGTCCCATGAGGTTACTGCTGCTGTACCTTTGAGGGGCATGTTTCAGCAATACAAGATCATGCTGTGAATGGCCAGCTAAAATCCACATTACTTCTTTAGCAGAAACTTTCATGCAAAGCGATGTACATTTTGTGAGAATGCAGGGTCAGAGTCCCTAGAAAAATTGTGGATTAAAGGCTCTATTCAAGAGTCCAACGGTGACTCTGATCAAACTGAGTCACCAGTTTAAATCCTACAGTCGGCAAAGAATCTTAACCTGCTGAGCCACACTAAACTCCAAACTGCTTAACTGAACGGTAAGCTAACCAATGCTGGGGGATGCTTACCTTGCACACAGTAGACTGCGTCTCGCTGGTCTGGCTCTCAGTGCGAGGCCGCTGCTCCTTTGACTCCACCTCATTACTCGGCATCGCGGGGGCATTACTCCCCGCCTCCTGCTCCGCCCTCCGCTCCAGCTTGTGGGGGAGATCCATCCGGAAAGAGATGCCGGCGGAGGTGCAGTACTCCTCGAAGCCGTAGAGATACCTGAGGACCAAAGACCAAATTAGACGAAGCAGTCTGGACCTTCCTTACTTGACCTCATTTAATCAGGGAATGAATCACGCCGTCCCGACGCCTGCGGGAGAATCCCGGCGCGTGCAGGCAGCTTCCGAGCCGCCGCATGGGCCGGCCAGCTGGAAGCGGGGGCACCCGAAGGGACGGGACCCCATCCAGCACTGCCGGCCGGCTCCGACCGGTGCTGAGCTGCTGTGAGGATCGAGACATAGAGGGGCTCTTGTTGCTGGGATCGCGCGTGTGTGTCACTGGCGGGGGGGTAAAAACTGGCGGCACAGTCTGCGCCCAGCTGGTTAACGGTGCCAGAGTGCTGGCGAGCGTCCACCAGCCTAACGCCAACATCACCGCTCCACAGAGGCGTCAGACGAAGGCCCCCCCTCACTATATAACAGACAGTGCTGGCTTTGGGCGGGGGAGGGGCTTACTTTCTATAGGCACACTTGACGTTGTAGCCAGCGGCAGAGTTCAGCACTGGTATCCCCAAGTCCTGGTAGACTTGCTTCCAGACCGAACCACTGTCAATCTGGGAGGGGGAGGAAGAAAAGCACTTCAGGTCCTTTGCAGGGCCCAGGACTGGCCAAAAAGAACAGAACCCCAGCAGTCAGACACTCACATTATCAAACCCCCCCAGTTTGTGTACTAGCCGGTAGAGCTTGAAGAGGTTGAGGTTCCTGTAGCCCAGCACAGGTCTCTTATTGATGGGTGTACCTAGAGTCAAACAGACATGGTTAAAGGTGTCAAATCCGGCAGCCACGGCAACACGTCTCCTGGGCGACTCGCAGCCAATCAGATCGCAGACTGTGGCATGGCTCACCCCGGTCCTCCATGAACTTGTACAGCTGCTGTACGAAGTTGTCTCTCTCTTCAGGGAAGGGCTCCACTTCCTCCTGTGGGCAGGAAATGGAGAACGGGTGACCTCGGGGCGCCCCCCACTCCAGGGTCAGCCCCTTCCCCCTTGGTTGGGCATGTTTAGAAACTCAACCCCCCCACAGATGGGCACAAGTAAAGGAAAAGTGGCCGGCAGAGTTACAGTCTTTTAACTACATGGCGGGAGGCAGGGGGGGGGGGGCAAATTATAGAACCGCGAGTGCAAAAGGACCATGAAGTTTTTCTGGAGCAGAAAATGAAGCGCTGAATTATAATTTAAAGGACTTAAAAATGAGGAATGTGCTGCTTCTGATACACAAACCCTTCTCATTTTGCAGAAGCACTTTCCATGACCCCGTCGGGGCCCATATCAATGTGCCACCTTCCCCCCCACCAGTTCCTCACAAGCCTCCTTTGGTCTAACTACTTGCTGACGTGTGTAATGAGTAATAGGTTATGGAAGCTGGGTTGGGGGGGGGGGTTGTTCTGTTAAAGATGCTGTCTGTTCTTTTTTGGAGGAAAAAAAAAAAAAAAAAAAAAACAACATTTACTGAAAGTGTGAAAAAAGAAAGGGCCAAAATTACACCAGCAGGGGGAGTAGGGGGATTCCCCACAGCGCGGCGTCAGATTGACGGCTTGGTGTCGGGGTTCCCCAAAGAAGGGAATACCAGGGCAGCTTCTGCGGAGCTCAGCCGGCTGAATGCTGTAATCTTGTTTTTAATTTTGCCCGAGAACTTTTAAATACCCCCCCCCCCACATGCCGTAAAAACACAGCTGAACTGCCACTAAGCAGATTTCTAACTGAAGACTTGCGGCGGCCGGGAGAATGATGTGTCAACCAGGAATTAGCGATTTGCCTCCTCTTCTCCGTTGAGTTCCCAGGGAATCACCTCAACTTTGCTGCTGCTTAGTCTTCCACTGATTTATATGAGTTCTGTACAAGCACCGGGCCCCGATGCCCCACGGCACGCAGGCCGGACCGCACCTCCTCCCCCTCACTGCTGGTGTCCTCCTCACGTTCTTCTTCTTCGTCACCCTCGTCTTCCTCACTGCTGGAGCTCTCATCCTTCACCTCCGTCCTCCAGGTGTTGGGCACCGTGCCCCACCGCTGGAAGGCCAGCGCCCCCTCCAGGGCTAACGTGAAAGAAAAAAAGAGCTCCATTACGCCATCGCAGTCGGCACATCTGAAGTCTCAGAACATCCCGTTCCTGTGACCCAGAGGGTGATAAGGTGACTTCAGCCCCCTGGTGGCTGTACGGTGTTAGTGATGCCTAACTGGAGAAATTAAGTATAGCGTTGAGCCTGATAAGGCCACATTGTAATAGCAAGATCTGTTCTGACTCGGTGAATATCAGCTGTCAATGAGACACAATCACTGTTTTAAAAGACTGTGGCAGTTGACAATGAACAGCTCTGGATTCATTATTTTCTGTAGAGTGGCTTTTAGGTCTGAGCAATGGCCCTTTGAGAAGCATCCCTAGTGTGTCAGGTTCTTTGTCATGCAGCCTAAACACATTCATAATGTTAAGCTCTCAGATGTGCAAAAGATTTTAGCCACTTTGAGGAAGTTTGAGTACATACCCAAAATGAGGGAAGGCAACATTTTGTGAATTTAAGGCTAGTTTTATCAGTTTTTACATTATTGTACCTCAGTATCTATTGTTATTTATTACTCACATTTGCCTAACAGTTAGACTTTGGACATAGAGAACAATTCTGAATGTGAAAAACAGACATGGAAATTTTGCCAGTGGTCTTTTTGGGCATACACAGCACAGCTATCCCATAATCCCTGTCTCTCCGTCACGCCGCGCAAATCCCACCACAAGGGGGCGGCCTTTCTTACCCTGTCTCAGCCCGGAGTCTGCTTTCAGTACCGACTCGCTGTCCAGCTCACGGATGTCCTTGTGCAGCACAACAGAGCTGTAATGCACAAACACACGCGTACACACACACACACACACACACACACACACACACTCCCATCAGACTTAATGACAACTATTTTAAGTGAGGTTCATTATAAGACATTAATTTACACAGAATGCTACTGAGAGATGTTAAAATGTTAATTTGGATTTCATTATACTGAGGTTTAATTAAGAAAGACTGAATATCATTTTATTCCATCAAAGGCTACTCACATTACATTTATAACATTCAGCTTAGAGCAATATATGTTGAAGTGGAAAAAGCCTGACACTAGGAGGGATTTCATCCGCTCTCTAAGCATATCACTACTGAAGTGCACCAAGTATGCCTTGTTCAGCATTCAGAAACCTCCTGGTTTTGTTCAGTTTCAATACAGAGACGATTAACGGCAGGACACGTTTTTCAGCTCTTGGGAACGACTCTCGTTATAGAGTAAAACGTAGTTGCAGGAACAGGCAGATGCTTTCGTCTTCTCGGGGTTGTTAAGAAAGGACCAGCACCGTGTGATGGCCTCGCCACAGGTGGGAATAGGTGCTGATTATAACCTCATTGCCTCCAAGACCAATAGCTTCCTCTCTTTTTTAATATCTTTAAGAATGTGCAAATTAAACATGCACTTCAGCTCCAAAGCCCCATATTTCTGATCTCACATTTTCCCTAAATTTATACTTTTTTACTGTCATCCCAGCAGGTGGCGCTAGAGGTGACTAGCTTAGGAAATGCCAACGCGCCACTACAGCCAGCTGTCTGGGTTGGCCGTTATGTTCTTCCTTAAAACAGCAGATCGGGGTAGGGGGGCGGGGGGGAGTAGCTGACACGTACGGTCACACAGATTTCGATCGCTCACCTTGACTATCCAGCCTGTAACGCAAATCTACCCTGGGGACATCGGAGCTCCGAATAGTGTGACCATCAGCCATTTGTCAGGGGCTGGGGGTGAGGACCCTGCCTCATTTGTCCCCCACACCGGGCATTAGCGTTAAACAGACCCAGACCTGGCGTCCCCGTCAGCCTCCGGCGTACTAGGAAGGCCAGGAGCACCCCCCCACGCTAAGCGAGGGAAAATCCCAGCATCGCCACGTCCACACAGCTGGCATCTTGCAAAGCCTTTGTCAAGTCACAGAGACAGTGCCCCCCCCTCACCCCACAGTTACACCCCGTAAAAGTAATGCGATTTCCCTCTTTCCCGACGTGATTCTCTTCCAGGGCCGCTAACGTGCCAGGTGTTCACACGCGACAGAGGTATGTTAGAAACACCTGCACTCACAATTTGCCGTCCTTGAAGGAGCGGATGAAGACGCTGTCCTTCTTCATGGAGACGTCCTCACTGCAGTCGGGGGAGACGACCTTATTTTATATAGATTTTTTTTGGGGGAGGTGGGGTTGGAGGGGTGAGAGAACATTTGTTGTTAATGAACTGGAGCAGCATGTAAACAAGAAGAGACTGAAGAGCCCAGATCCCTCCCCAGATACAAGGGCCCCCCCATCCTAATGCTAAACCATAGGGTGTCACAATCCCACCTAATTAAGGTCTTGACGTCCCCCCCCCCCACAATATACCACCAGCCATCTGCCCGCTCATGCCAGGCTTCCAATGCCACCCGATAACTCTCCTGGCAGCCCCATGCCATGGCCCGCCCTCGGTCGGGGGTGGGGGAGTGAGGATGCCAAAGAACACAAGCCAGAGGGAGCCCCAAGCTCCAGGCAGAGCAATTAACCAGAGTGGAGGTGTCATCCAGAGTGCTGGCAGCACCGTGGCGGGCAGATACAGCCCGGGAGAGACTGCAGGCCCAGCTCCCAGCGGCACCACAATGCACCCAGAAAACCAGCAAGACTATTTTACCTTCTGCACAAGTGACAGCATTTGGTTGTACGTCTGGGTTTGACGGAATCATGTTATATATCATATATAGGTCAACAGGTGTCGCAGTAGGAAGTAGGAAGCGAAGTTCGGAGGAGGGAAGTTGCTCTTGTATTAGCTGTTTAAGAGATTCTTGGCTGCGTAAAGAGTGTGAAATCCGAACTTCTGAGGATCGCCAGGAAGAAAAACACACAACATGCAGACAGATGTCCCATCCAGGCCACTGCATCACAAAGGGAGAATCTTCCAGGACCGCAACTGTCACGTTATGCTGGCATCAGTAAGCGGGGTGTTTCCACGGAGACGGTCACTCGTAAACATTTCTCTTATGCAGCCCGCCCCCCCCACCCACCCAATTCAAATCAAATAAACCCACAACACGACAGACAAGGGACTGGGAATGAGAGCGTCCATGTGTGTGTGGGCCATTTTGAGTTAAACTCTTTTAAAATGTCACAACAGGCAAAAAAAATAAAAAAATCTGGCTTGGACAGCGGTGGCTGGATTCCCAAAATCGAGCGCGAGACAGCCCCGCCGCAGGGCCTCGTTAGGACGCACGACAGAGCCTAATACTTCGCAATCTTCCCGCAACGTTAGCAGATCCCCACATAATGACACGGGACAGCTCCCAGGGCTTCAAAGAGCTCGCTCAGGCGCCGGTCTCACCAGAGCCGGGTACCACGTCGTCCTCTTCTTGTCGCCGGAGGTCACGCTTTCCACACACACCACCTTCCCCAGCAGCTCATCATTCAACCGCTGGTCGGCCTCCTCTTCCTCGCTGGAGGATGACGTGGTCTCATCCTCCTGACTGGGGTGCGAGACCAGAGACAGCAGGGCATGCTGGGTAAGATGGCTGTTCCCCTTGTCATAGCTGGCCCACCATACAGTATGATTACATCACATCTTATTTTCAAACCCAGCCTATTTATTTATCTGTTTGTTTCTTATAAGCATCAAGGCTCATAGCCAAGGAGGAGCTTGTCTTGGTGGGCTTGGCCTAATCAATTCTGATTACGCTCAAGAGTAGCTCCTCCCCCAGCTCCGCCTTCTTTCTGTCCCAAAGACTCATCTGCTGGCATTGATGCAACTGGGCCCCTCCCACTGCTCTGGGGCACGTCAGGCTCATCCTGTACAGTCATCGCTCATTAGGACTCCGATTCGCACCAACCTCCCCCCCGCACCCCCATCTGCGGCCAGTCATCCCAATTGGCCCATTCGTAAGCGGCGACTCACAAGCCACTTTCAATTAATGGGCAGTGCGCTCGCAGCCGGCCAGCAGATGCCCCCCCCCACCCCCGCAGTCACGGCTCGGCACTCGTGTAAACAACGGCTAATAAGCGGCGGCGGCGTGGCCAGCGAAGAGCCCGCCGCTAATTATCCGCGTAATGGGACGAGGCGCGGCCTGCTGGCAACAGCCCCCTGGCAGAAGTCCCCGCGCCCCGTCAGCTGACAGCTGCCCCTCATGATGTAAATCTCAGCCTAAAGTGTGGGGGGGGGGGCTAGAACGGCTTCAACCACTGAAGCTGCCCCCGAAACACCATCTGGCCACCATTAGCACACGAGACCCGCTGCTTCTGTCCTTCATGCCCTCCCACTGTGCAGGGGGGGGGCTAGAGGTTGGGCGCTGTCTGCCTAGATGGAATTTCATAAAGTTTACAGGATTTGTGTTTTTTTTTTTTTTTTTTAAACAATACGATGAACCAAAAAAAAAAATCTGGAACTAAAAGCCTTAATAGAGCTGGCAGACCACCCCTGGGGGGCATGTTTGTTTTTAAATAAGCCATCTGACACACCAGTAGCAGGAAGGACCATTTCACAGGCCGCTATGTGCTTTGTGTTCAAAGTCCCCGCGGGGAGATGGACCAATCCCAGAAGGCCCGTGTGTCTCCACAGGATCCTCACACATGGGCCACAGAGAACCCAGCTGCTGTGACCCCCTCCAGCCCAAGAGGGGTAGCAAATCCACCCAATCACCATAGCTACGTTCCGCTAGCAGGTGCCTCCCCCCCCCCTCTAAACTTTTCAGCTCCCTATAGTCCAACATTGCCTTTTTATCCTCACGTTTGTTAATAAAATAATATAAGCTTTTTTTTTTTAAAAAAAAAAAAATATATATATATATATATATATATTTACAGCAGCACAAATGCGATCTGGTTGTTCACTGCCGAAGGAGACAGAATGGGGGGGGGCACTGGGGGGCCCAGAACTCACACTGGGTTGGAGCGTCGGCCTCGGCTGCCCTTCTTCCCGATGACTGGTGTTCCAAAGTGCTCGGGGTTCGTCAGGGGCAGCCGGTCAAGCGTCTGAAATG
>JAABNX020000070.1:5212388-5228934 GCA_015163995.2 Mormyrus lacerda | reverse complement strand
ACAAACAGACCCGGATGTGTGTGTGTTGAAACGTGTGCAAATGCGAGGATTCAGGCCGACCTGGTGACGCACTGCCAGGCCTCCCGGGACAGTGCAGGGGGCCCTCAGGGCAGAGGAGCCACATCGCGGGCAGGTCTCCTCCGGCCTGCCGACATCGAGGTGACAGGGACGCTCACAAGTGAGCCTGGCTCTAAATCAGTGGACGATACACATACAAAAATAGCAAAACAAACATGTGGTGGTACTGGCTGCTAGAATGTGGGACTATAGTACAGCTATTTCTGGCATCCAAATAATTCACAAAGCACCAGCGAAAACTACATGTTGATTCCTAATTTTAGTACCATTGCAGTCTATTATCCATTTTGCTGCCTCTTTTCCGTGGTATTTTTAGATAGATCGGGAGACAACCTGGCAGATGGTCAAGTCCAGTTCGCTTGGCTCAACTCTGTTCCTCTTAAGAGCATTAAAAAAATGCATGAGAAAATGTTTCAGACCTTTATGCAGTGAAAACATTCCGCCGTTTGCTCCTTTTTCGGGGCTTCGCGCTGGCTAAGCTCACTATGAAATGCGCCCGGATGATGCGAACATAATTATTCTCCTTTTGCGGTTTTCAGTGCTTCTGAATAATTGTGCCTGTTGGAAGCTCCCAATAGGGGCTTATACAAATCTCAATTAGCTTCTTTCCGCAAAAAGCCAGGCAAAGTCAGTCCTAATTCCTCCTGTTCGTGAGATGCTGCCTCTCGGCCCCCCCCCCCCCCCTTCCCCATCGCAGATTCCAGGGGTCCCTTCAGTGTGGAGCGAGTCACAGCATGACCCGTGACAGAAAGGAAAAGTGTGCGGATGTTGTTGAGCGATGGCCTTGGACCCCCTTCCACTGTTCACTTGTTTGTTTTGCTTTTTAAGTGGTGACACTTCAGTCAAAGCAGGGGATTGTTAAAGGCCCACCCTTTAAGTCTATATTCCAGGACACTTATCTATAGTAAAATTCTTTGTGAAAGAAGGGTCCCTGGAGCAACTAGGGGTCAAAGGCCTTGTTCAGGTGAAAATACTCTGCCGACTCAGGGATTTGAACTGCCAACCTTCCGATCACAACCACTGTAGAGTCGTTCCAGCTAAAAGAATAGCAGTTCGACCACTCATGGGACGTGAACCAGCAACCATCACATTACATGGTCCCTTCCGATTACTGCTGGGTTCTTTTGTGGCTCCATCTGGCAAACATTCCAGAAACATGCGCAAAAATAACCCACTACAAGACATCTGATGGGAAAGCCTAAATCCGTGGCCCAATCGCACAGAATCACAGCACCAGTAATGACCAATACCAAGCTCAGTGAGAAACTCTCTAATTAGCATGTGTGGCAGGTGGTCATGTAACCATTGTGTTAACGAGGGCTCCTCGACTCCACATCGACTTTACTCCCACCCTCCCTGAATCCACTGACCTTCTCTCGGAAACGGTGGAGGACATCTCCAAGCACAGCGCACCGTGGATATGCGAGAGAGGCTCCGTCAAAACCCCCCAGGCAACCCAAATTCTCAGAGAAATTGGACAGGCATGGAGGAAATAAGAAATGGCCGAAATGCGACACCAACACAAACGCTCAGCTTGTTAGCTGAGTTTGTTATTATGAAACATCTGTTTCCCCTGGCTGTATAATGATTAGAAACGCCGATTTCATCCTGTAAGCAGATTGTGCAAGTAAGATGTTAATTGATGGGACTCCAGTGGCATGAAACCCCACAGTCACAACCAAAACTGCCCCCAGAAGGACCCACGGGGTGGGTAATAGCATGGCCAGCTTCCTAATGCAGAGCATTCCAGCTTACAAACGGCAGAGGTAATTCAGACATTTTGAAGTAGAGACATCTGGAGACCCCCAGCTCACTCATGAGAAAGTAAATGAGAGCGAGCGGCTTTCACCAGACTGAACGACGGACCAAAAAGCAGCACTGGAGTGTGGGGAGAGGGCAGGGGGGGGGCTCTAAGGGGGTGGCTGTGTAACCGTGGGCAGCGCTGTTCGTGGAAAGAAGGATGAGTCACGGAGGCTAAACACGGCAGGCCTCCGCCGGAGAACCTGCCGGAAATGCCGCAGAAGGAAACCCGAGCCGATTCGGGTGTGCGGGGAGCGACGGCGAGTGGAGCCTGACACCACCACTGGGCGTTCACAGCCTCTGCGGCGAGGGGGAGTTTGACAGGGCCTCCGCAGAGGAGGAGCCGGCAGCGACGACCTATTCCAGGAGGTGCGGAGTCAGTCACAAGCACTTGGACCGCTGTGCTTATTATTCCCAGCGAAAGTGGCTCACTGGCACGAGAGGAGGAGCTGCCCCCCTCCGCAGCCCCCCAGGCCTGAGAGATACTGTCGTCATGGTGATCTCCAGTGGGAAAGATCAGGACGCCGCTGTTGCGCCTTTAGGTATCCAGGCTTGAGTTGTGTGACCTCGGCTTCTGTCGGCAACGACAGGGAGGCGTGAGAGACTGCGGGTGCAAACAGGAGGTGGTTCGCAGTGATTTGCCACCATGACACTGCAGGAGAGGAAGGATGAAGGAGCCCGGAGGCCCTGCCCTAGGCTCGCCATGACAACCAACAGGGCCCCGATCTCTTAAGCAGCCAAATGTAAGCATCTGCATTAGCTTATCCACATTTTATATTTCAGATGCTAAACCTGGGCTGAATACAACGAAAACCAAGAGCTCGCTACCCTGGTCGGGGACCACAGGGTTCACCTTTCCAAAAGTGAACTGAACATCAATCCTTACAACAGGCACAGTGCCGGAGTAGCTGACAGCTAATGCTGAGCTGTAATTATATACCAGTTAAACTGTTTGTCAAATTGAGTGCTAATGGTTATGGAGCTACTAATTTCCAGCAGAAAGGAGTATTCATCACATACGCAAGCCCCTGCGGTTTCCCGTGTGTCCCCCCGCTTCAGCCTGACATAATTACAGCCCTCCGCATCACAGTGAGCCAAATCGTGCTCCGTAGGACTACCCGGAACCGGCAATCAGCTCCATTTATACGTATTCATTCAGGCGCGGTGGGCATGGGGAATCGCCGGGCCAGACGCGGGGAGCTAGCGTGCTCCGGCTCAGCCCACCTCGAGTGCAGAGGTGACGGACCTGACAGCCAGGCCGATCCCAGGTTCTCCAACCAGCTGCAATTTCAGAATTATACCCAGGGGGAAGAAACAGAGACACTGTGAAGGAACAAAGGCTTCACTTATCCCCCTGAAGAACAGGCTCCCCCAGTCACCATAACGTTAGCTAATTATCAACTGAAACTGGGCCACGCTCACCATTTCATCATGCTTACATTACTCAGTACCAAAGATAAAATCTCTCCCCCCCACCATATTTAGTAAATGAATGCGAAATAGACATGTGCTAATTGACTAACAATTTCCCTCGATCGCCGTGGGAACTGCAGCTTGCCGAGTTTTTACATCACCATGGCCTCCCAGCTGATCCATCATGAAACCTGAGTTTCTATTTTGAGTGAAACACCGCAGGCTGTGAAGCTCTCGACATAAACCCCCCCCCCCCCCTGGGTTCCCCCCACAGTCCTTGGTGAGCGAGATCAACCAATCAGGAAGACGCATAATGGGATTTGGGGCAAGAGATCAGTCAATCACCTGACACTCTGGCAAACATCCAGATGTTTAAATGCCTCTAACCCCTACTGATGTCACAAGCCGCACGGGTCAATTAACGGCAGGCTCGTTAACACGTTTAACGAGCAGAGAACACTGCGGAAACACACAGCTGTGGGTTACTTACCTACACCGTCCTCTCCCGCACACATCTGGCAGAATCATATCTTTACTTACCTTCAATGCAGGGCAAAGAAAACAGATTTCCTGTTGGTTGCTATAGACTCCGTATTCCCGGCCTAGCATAACAGTCAAGAGCAGAAATTAAGCAAGCTTCATTATGTCTTAATAAAATATAATAAAACTCCATTAACTAGAATATATTGCCAGTCAAACAGCAGATATTTCCCTGGTCAGGCATTTCTCAGTAAATCCCCTCTTACTGCAATGTTTGTACAACAGAAGCCAGAAAGCAGAACCCTCTGGCCTGCTCTGTGAAGCCACATGCCAGTTACACTAATTAGCACTTAATCTACATTACGAATTAATTGCCTGTATTAAGCCTTTAAACTCTTAAAGGCTGTGGCCCCATCGCATAATCAGCGCTGACGAGAAACCGTAGCTTGCATTCTACAGAAGGTGGACTCGCCAATAAAGAGCTGTTGTGTGACCGTGCAGCGGATTAAACTCACCTCGGTCTTCCCAGGAGGGGCTCCGAAGGCCCGTCTCATGCTACATCACTGGATTAAGAGGCGACACTAAACTGATTCCCAGCAGCCACAGGGGACATGGGCTCTTGCGTCACCCCTCGCTAACCATGCATATTATTACATGTTTTTCTCTAAAATGTGGAAAATAAACTTGGGAGCGTTTCAGATGACCGGAGAACAATGCAGCTCACAGCGCGCATCTACGGCCGGCCTCTGGAAATGCGATATGACGAATGTGGCGTGATCTGTTGATTACTAATAAGGGGTACAGTTGGTACCGAGAGCCACACGCACCGTGTCCCGCAGGAAGGAGAGTGGCGGGGGGACTCCCGCAGAGCCAGGCACGGTGACAGAGACACTATCAAACAAAGCACACACATGTAGCGTATAAGCCAATCAGTAATCAGGGTGACAAATGGGAAATTAGGGAAAAAAAGAGAACTTTTCTCAGTTCAAGGACCGGCTTTGTGTAGCTAAGCCAACCCCCCCCCCAGGTGAATTCAACACAAAAACAGTCACTTCTGTACAGCTGTATCCAAATCTATAATTTACATGCAAAGTAAGCAGTCAGTGTTTCATTTCTTAAATATTCATATTTGTATTTATATTTATATATAATAATTTTAATTTTCCATCCATACATGGGTACAAAAAAATAAGAAACTCGTGTCCACTTATCCTTTGACCTTCTCAGTTACAGCGAAGGTCATATTCATACCAAAGGTGGGAATCGACGGAGAATCACGTCCGTCTCCAAAGTCCAGAGTTTCACAGAGTCGACGTGATAGGTCCCGTTATCGTCTCTTTTTTTTTGTGATTTTTGGAAACACAAACGGCCATAATACTATATTCTCTCTGAGGTCGCCTCCCCGTGCTGCCGGCCCGGACACGCGGGGTCATGCTGACATGCAGGTCGTGCTCCGGGTTCCCGTGCCTTTCTTGACCATGCAGCTGTTCTCCAGGCGGTGAGGAAAGTGTGTTTTTTTTTTTATAATTTAAATTTACCATTTAGTCTTCTTCAGCTAAGACCATCCGCAGTGGATGTAAAAAGAAGACGAAGAAAGAGCACTAATTGTGGTGGTTGCTAAACGAGAGCTCCCGTTCACGTAAACACTTTTTTATTTCAGCGAAACGCCGAAGTGTAAGAGACGGTTTCGTAATTACCATATTTATTACCAACTTAAAAGGGAGCTCCGAACGACCGCCAGCTTTGTAAACACGCACAATATGATTTTAATGCTTCTCCCCCGCAGTTACTTTTCAGGTGTCTGGGGATTTTTTCTGATGTCTTTTTTAAGGCTTTTTAGCACGTAGCCGTGCATCATACACTCAGGCGCTGGTAATTGATTAAATGGGCCTGGTTCTGGAAAACCGCCAGTGACCCTGAGACCGCACACATCCGCACATTCGCCACCATCCTCTACAGAACAGTCAGTGCTGCTATAGACAGAGTCCGTATCGCTGGATAAAAACATGCACTGCGTGCACAGCAGAAACTAGGTGGGGGGGGGGGCTACAAATATCTGGCGAGACTAGCAGAGGCAGGTCCCATTTTACTGATATTATCAACCAGCCTCTACAAGTGCCTCCCCCGAATTACTGATCACACTGACAACCAATAGAGTCACATATTGCCAGTTATTATTCATCTTCTGATTGGGTAGCGCAACGTGGCGATTCATGCGATGGACCCTACAGTGTCGCACTGCCGCCAGCAGGTGGCATGGGCACATGACGCGAAGGCGATTTATTATGGATGCATGTAATGTCCAAAACACAACACTGAGGATGTGCCATGCCCCCCCCCCCCCGCCTCTGTGTTCATGCTGTGGCCCCAAAGAACCTGGGGGTCCCACATCACTGACGACAAAACCTGGAAAGTCCAAAAAAAACAAAAAAAAAGTGTACCAAGCTTTTAGTAATAAGCTTCACGTTATTCGGTCAGAAGTAACAGCAACAGAACCCTTGCGATGTTTTGTAGACCAAAGCTAATTCAAGGCCACTGTCCATCAGGGAGTCTCCACCCACTTCACCCTGGTGCAGAAATTAAGGCTTGGGCCACAGTCTTCCTCACCTCCATCTCCAACAAAGCAGGGAGGAGCAGGTCCAAGACTAATTGAAACTTTCCCCACGGCCTCCAAGCAGTTAGCATAGAATGGAGTGCCGTCCAGGGAGTGCTGAGAAGAACCAAATTCGGCGATGCTGAGGAGGTTCCGGTGAAGCGTGACGGATCTATGCAGTCGGCCTGTTCGCGATCGGGACGCCATTCGTTTGGTGGAGTCCGAGCGGAGTGCGTCCGCGGTGGCCCGGCCAGAAAGCAGAACATCAGCGGGACAGACACAGTGCGTATACCATGATTTAAGACTTTTCAGGGAAAAACTAACAGACAAATAAAAGTACATCTTTAAGGCAACACTGAAAAAAAAACACAAACAAAACAACACTCAGAATGGAAGAGGCATCCATGGTTTAAGCATTTAACTATCATTCCCCCCAGTGTCAGTCATATATAAATACACATACAAACATAATTAAGCATCACTACATCTTTGTCATCACTGAACACACACAGTTCTGGTCCGCTTGGGGTCTGCGTGGGGGGAGGACTGACTAGGTTTGGTGCATCACCCTACTCCCAGCTGCCCCGCCCCCGTCACAGAAGTCTGAACGCCCCCTAGAGAGCGATGTGGAGCAGTTGGGGGGGAGGGGGGGGGGTCAGCCAGCGGCATAGCTGCTGAGGAAGGAGTAAAACATGGGCAGCTTGAGACGCTGCTGGTCACGCCGGCACCAGGCCATCACCGTGCCCTCGCTGTTCGCCGTGTACAGGTGGTGTCCATCGCATGAGTACGTCAGACTGCGGATCAGACACGGAAGCGTAGAGAGTGAGGCCGGGAAGGTAAGACCAGCCAGATAAACGCGGACAACCTGCATTAATTTATCAGAATGACGAATGCATAAGGCAGAATCTGCTGGAAACGGGCCGGCAGGCAGGCGGGTGGGCGTACCTGACGATGGGCTTGCTGGACTTGGGGAATGTGATCTCCCGGACGGGCTTCAGGTCCCACGTGCTCCACAGCCTGCAGCAGGAAGGGAGCGGGCCATCACGCTGGGCTGGGCTCGGCAGAGAACAGCCCCTGTCTCACGACTCGAGGGAGCCTGGCTGAGATTAGCTGCCAGCATCTCATTCATACAATATTAACACAAGACACCCTCCATATTTTCCCCCATTGTCCGTGTTTTTTAGACGGTCTAAAAATCATACATTGTGATACAGATTTGAGGACGTCTGCGCAGTTCACACAGCAGGCCCTCTCGAGATCCTCCACCATACTGCTTAAGTTTAGAGTTTACAAAGTTGGGGTGGCGCGGGGCAGGGGGTCTTTGTTTTTCACACTATCAAACAGGCTGAAAGTGAAGGAGCTCCTTACCTGACCACCCCGTTCTCCAGCCCCCCCGCAATGACATTGACAGACACGCCCTCTGGCTGGTTGGAGAAGGCCACAGAGCAGATGATCTCCCTGCAGTGGACGTGGCCGATCAGATCGCCGTTCACCGTCCACAGACGAAGGTCGCTGCCGCCACCCACTGCCCAAGGACAAAATAAGGTCAAATCGGGCCAAGGAATTCCCAGGAAGGGTCCCTGTATGATGCCTGATTCACCTGGAACCGAGCAGTGAGGCGGGATTATAGTTTCCTACAGGGAGGAAGGTAGAAAACAGCCTTGTATGACTGTCACAAGGTGGCTCAACCGCTTCAAACAACACGATGCTGAGGGTCTGTCTACATAGATGAGCTGGGCTCGGAGGGTCGTGATACAAGAAGCAAACAGAAAGCAGAGTCCAGAGATACGGATCTTAAACACAAGAATAATTTTTATCAATGTTCACACTAAACCGATGAATAAATGATTTCAAAATAAAAACTCGGACCTATGTTCCATTCGGCAGCTAAGCTCTGTTCATTACTTTCCTTCAGCAGTATAAACAGATATTACACAAATAAAGTGTCTATTTGCCAGAGACGTCAGGCAAACAAACTTCCATTATTTTTAGCGTGCCTCTTCACAAAGTAATTAACCTTTAAATAAACCGCGAGCGGGTGTAGCCCAAACCAAGCCTCCAGACACAATGGGGTGTTCCACTGCGATTTTCAACAAAAGCATCTGTTCATACCAGCGCCAAACCCCCCACATGACACTCCGGTGATGGGTGTACGATTTTCAATTAAATGATTGGGCAACACTTAAATTCAATGATATGAGTTAAACGCGTTAAATAAATCAGCCATTACAATCATAAGCATGTATGTCTGTCATTCACCTCCAACATACAGCATTTCCTTCACCAAACTTTATATACGGTATGGAAGGGAATGCCGTAACTTCAGAGACGGTATTACGATGAAATTTCATATTGTAAGAATATTGTTCAGAGGTGTTTACCACAGCCTAGTACATCCTTGTTAATAAACTTCTGCTGAGTTACAGACTAACGGTAAGGTTAGTGCTTACCCGAGTCGCACACCGTAGCGACGTCCCCCGTCGTCTCGCTGGCAGACACTGCCGAGATGGGGCTCTTATGACCCGTGAGGTTCTGGACGTGGCACAGCCTGCGGGCATGACAAGCAGGGTGGGGGAGGGGGCATGACGGTGTGGACCTAGAAGGCCTTTCATTCACGGACCATAGCATGGGTGGGGAGGGGAGGGGGGCACACACCTGTTGAGGTCCCAGAGGATGCAGGTGCCATCCTCGCTGGCGCTGATGAGGATGCTGTAGGGCTTGCAGACAAACAGACAAAGGACCTCCGCAGTGTGGCCAAACAGATGCATCTGGGACTCCACCTCCATCTCGGAGAGCTGTGAAAGGGGGCGGGGCATAGGTGTAAACTCTACTGTAGAGACCTTGACCACGGAGACCCCCGAAAAGGAAATCACACCCCAGTTACGCTGAGCAGGGATTAGCTATACCGGATTTCCAGAATTTAGCTAGCAATTCTGTGTCACCCTAGAAGCCGCCATCCTAATGGCTAACGAAAGTCCCAGAGCAACCAAGGCCCCCATGTGGGCAATTAACATTTTAGTGCTGTATAGCCCCCTGTTAGTGCTATTAATGGTGGCACCCTGGGAACCCCTATTATCCATTTTAAAATGGAAGCAATTATCGAAACAGACAAAGAAGGGCCCGTTAAAAATGACCACATATTATTCAGGTAGGTTAAGATCAAGGCCATAATTCAATAACCGACTTAATCAAGCTGAAATTCATTAAGGGCTTGGCAGGAAGGAAATGCACACGTTGGGCCCCTGATATGCAGCCAAACCCCACAACCCTGCAAAGTGGTGGTGGGGGGGGTGCGTGGGGGGGAGGCCTAGCAGCCTTTTGGAAATGTGTTTCTAGGGCAACTGTAAAATGACTAATGAAGTTGGGAGGGGTGGATGATATGGTCACCGTGGAAACGCACCGTGGTGCTGGTGAAGCGGTTGCTGTAGGCCGTGATGACGCCACACCTGCTGCCCGTGAACAGCTGGCAGCTGTCAGGCACCCAAGCACAGCTGGTCACCTGGAGGGTGGGGGGTAGGCGATTTTACACAAGTCCATAATTGGGAAAGACGATATGCAGAAATGGACATCCGGCCCAGTGGGGTACCTGGTGCAACTGGGAGCACTGGATGAAGTTGACAGGTGGCTCGCTCTGCTTGCTCTTCAGACGCAGCATGTTGTCCGCGTAGCCCCAGCTCAGGATAGCCGACCACTGGATGTCCGTACTGTGCATGCTCCGCACCCCTGCCAAGGCACGTCCGGGCATCACGCTTACAGTAACCCGACAGTGCAGAGAGATGGCTGATGGCTTAGCCTCTGGGCAGCCCTGAGCTCCCTCAACGGGTGATTGACGGCCTTGTGTTTAGGGCAGACCACAGCGTGAGGACCCAGCCTGCAGAGGGCGCTACTCGCTGCTTACCTTGCTCCTTGCTGTAGATCATCATGAGGCAGAACTTGCGGGACAGGCCGCAGACGGCGCGCGTGGGCAGGGCCAGCAGGGAGCCGAAGCGCTCGCCGTGTGGCTGGCTGAAACACACCACGGGGTCCGGGGCGCTGGGTGACCCCACGTACTCGCCCCACTTCAGGCCCTTGATCCAAGGCAGGGGGCTCTAAGATGATAATGGGACATTGGTGACCTCTACACCCACCCAGCCCCCTCCCATCCCTCGCCCGTCCCCCACCCTGCGCTTGCCCAGCCCCTGGCTGACATGTACCGGGCAGGACACCTCCTTCGGCTGCTCGCGGGTTTCCCTGAAGGCCAGCTGCACCAGCAGCCCTACCGCGGCCGGCAGCTCGCCCTCCATGGAGAGCCGGGGTCCCGCTCGGCTCGCGTGGGTGCTGCTGAACAGCTGCCGTGGAGTCTGGCCGTACGTCTTGATCATGGTCTCCAGGGCACGCCGCTGCACAGGGTCCTCGACGGCGGATACGTCCATACCAAAGTACGTCTGCAGAAAGACAGGCATGGTTCATAAGCGCGAGACAAACTGACCCTGAATATCATCATCGTCGTTGTCAGCCTCCCTGGGATATTTAACTACTTTTCATATTTAAATCAGTGATTCTTAACCCAGTCCTCAGCTGGTCCAAGACAGTCCACACTGCTTGTTCTGCCCATGAGATCCAGATCCTCCAAAACACTCAGCAATGGAAGGATCCCACTCAGCCAAGTTTTAGACGAACTGCATATGCCCTGATATTCTTGGACGAGGTTGGGTGGCGGCTGATGGGCTCACCGCGGGGTGGAAGACGTTGATGGCCTGTACGGCAGCCTTGCCCTTCTGCTTGAGTCCGAAGACCAGGTCGATCCACTGGCACAGCGTCTGCGACACCTGGTCCGACTCCAGTGCCTGCCGGTGGATCAGGATGAAGAGGCGCGGGTCACTGCGAGCCCACGGTGGAAGGTTCACGTGGTTGACCCGATCGCCGTTCTGACGCACTCCGAAGTCGAAGCCTGGAGGAGGGATTAAGACCATCACAGACTCCCTGTCATGACAGCAGATAATTCCTGGTTGAAGTATATAGGTCAGCATCTACTGCAGTGCAGATGAAACAATATCACACACCCTTAAGCGCCGAGCTGCATCCAAACATGAGGCAAGTCTCTCCCATTCTTAACCCATTAACACAAACACAAGCTAAGAAAATCAAGACTTTTTTCAGAAGATCCTACCCTACCTTCCCTGTTGACCAGGAACTCGGGCAGGTAGAAAAACTCAGGAATGAGCTCTTTGACGTCGGTCATGGACTCGTAGGAGGAAAGACGCCATGTAGTGTTCATAGAGTGGAATGTCCGGTCTGGGATGTCAAAGCTCTGGTCTGCCAGGCCGTAGGGAATTATCGGTAATTAGAGAACATGTGCCGTAAGTGCTGCTAAATTTAAACTCATCGTTAATGAGGAGGACGATCACAGCTGATTAAGATCGATACCTCCTGATGGCACTGAAACAGTGCAGGAATGGTCTACACATACAGCATAGTCCAATCATAATTCAATACAGGCAGAGGTAGAAAGGTCAGGTCCAGAAAGTACAAATCCAGACTGGCTTCGTTTCAACCAACCATAAAGAGTGACAGTCAGAGAGAACTCAACCGGTTGGTTGAAACAAAACCTTGGTCTGGATTCATACTTTCTGGACCTGTATTACTTTGAGTAATTTCACCAACACTGCCCATAAGTATCTTACAGACAGATTGACCGGTTCAGACCTCAGTACACCAAGCAGTCTACATGCAGGTCATGCTTTTGGGTTGGCTCTTTACCTTGGTAGGCCAGGAACATCTTGGTGAAAGGTGGCATGCGAACCAGGAAGTGCAACACAGTGCCGCTGTTGGAATAGTGTGAGCCGTAGTGATAGGGCTGTACGGGGGGCATGGGGTCGTCCTCGCAGGCACCCTTCCGAAACTCCTCCTCCAGGTACTGCAGGAGCAACAACCACCGACACGTTAAGGGCATCCCAGATGGAGGACCCCTCCACTCAGATCCACCCACAGTGATGCAAAACCACAGCGACTTTATGAAGTGGTGTGGGGACACGCGTCACGTCACCTTCTGGAATGTACCGTGAAGGTAAACCGTTTGATGGTTGACGCGTGTCTGACCGGAGATGCCAGCTGGATGGTAATGACAGACAGCCATGCGGCAGTGCCGCGTCGACGGCCTTCATTAGGGGAGGCGGGAGCAGACAGCTGGCCGCTAATGACATCCCCTCACTCCATCATACTAACAAGCCCACCCACATCTGTAAGGTCTGCAAGCCTACCTTGTAGTTATCCACATAGCGCTCCTCCTTCTCCTTGGACTGAACTGCAATGGGTTTGCTCAGATTCCTGCGGGAGAGATGCAAGGGAACAGAAACACTGGCATGAAACTCCAGATCCGGCCCTTGTCCGGGCATCAGTGGCGCTTCTTAGACAGACTGCATTAGTATTAATTCTCTTTACGGTGCCCAATCAAATCGGGAGTGACTTGCTGTTTGGATACATTAGTCAATGTGTGGCGTCTGATGTTATCCGTAATGACAAAGGTCCCTCAACTTGAATCTACAGCTCATGACGCTGGTACTGAATCTTCTCGTCAGTCTGAGGGGGATGGAATGGGATGTTTACAATGTCTGACATCTTTGCAGATTTTATATGACCCTACTGCTACAATCCTGAGGTTTAAGATGCATTACATATGATGCACGTCAATCATTTTAGTTTAGACAATGCAGAGTCTGCTTAGATCAGTTTCTAAAGGAATGGCAGAAGAATTATGTGCCAGAGGCCCATAATTATGCAAATATAAATTCATCGTTCCCTTTTCTCTTTACGACCCCAGCATTGAGACGGCGCGACGGCAGCAGAGGGAGGCAGCACCTATAGATGGCGGGGTCAGTGAGGTCCAGGGTCTCATTGGTGTAGTCGCTGAGGATGAAGGGGAACACTGGGTACTGCATGAGGTCGTTAAAGGAGCGGCCCGCATGCTTGTTCAGGTGCGTCAGGTACTCGAAGTTTGTGATCTGGCCCGACGCCCACAGGTGCGTCAGCGCTGTGATGTTGCCGTACTCCAGCAGATTGGGCAGGTTGGAAGTCAGGATGTTCTGGTAGACATCGTCTCGGAACTATCAAAAAATAAGATGCTCAGCACATTTCTTGTTACATTTGTAACAATTAAATGGACGACCTGAACGATTAACAAGTATTACTGAAAGTAGGTGACTAAACCAGGCTCCAGTCAGCCATTCCAGCTGCTTCAGCAACCATTAAACATGGTTGAAAATTATCAAAAAATATTCTTGTATAAGAAAACAAAATTAGGGAGTGAAAACTACTAGCATGATATTGATACACCTGATACACCTATAGTAAGTTAAAGGTACATTCTCAGTTCACAGTTCTCAAAGCCGTTTCTTTTTTACCTAGACTAGCAAAAGCTAAAAGTAAATTCAAATACCAATATTTGAAGGCTGTATGGTTCTATCTAGTAAGGTTTTTGTGCTTGTTCAATTTCTCCTGACTTTGATCTTGTTGAGTGACCTCTAAACATCAATAAAACTATGAAAAATCTTGCCAGGAATATGTTCTCACGATGCATCACAAGATTAAAGGGTGAGGCATGAAAAACTGCAATTTTAAAATTTGACTCATCGCTACAGACCACCCTAGTAAAGAGTTACGAATAAAATTTTCATATGGTGTTCTGTGCCGGTCTGCGTCAGCACATCTCAGGTTCGAGGGCCAGCGGGGCAGGTCTTGCCTTAGTGTTGTCAAAAGCCAGGAGCAGGGTCCTCCCATTGGTGAGGAAGATCTCTACACCGTTGTCTCGCAGCTGCCACCAGCGCTTGTGGACCTCCTTAATCTCCTCGTAAGTCCAGGAGAAGGAGGCCGGCTCCGTCTCCCCATGGAGCATCTGCAGACACACGTGTCACACCCGCGAGCCGCTTCACCACCCCCCCCCCCCAGTGCCCCACCTGGCCACCGCTCCCTCGAACCCTCACCTGGCTGTCCTGTGAGTCTGCGGCGTTGTCCTCCACAAAGTACATGCCGGACTTCCCTGGGGATGAGACAGGGCCGTGAGTACAGACCAGGCTGGGATGGTACTGGCAGCCGGGGAGGGGGAGGGAACAGCGAGCAAGCCGACAGGACAGACATAATAAATGACCTCACAGCATGCTAACAGAGTCTATTTGTTTCTAAAAATGATACCATTATTATCCAATTAAAACTGCCACTGGTACAAGCTCAAGACAGAACAACTTGGTGAGAAGTGAGGGAAGGACTGTGGGTACGGATGTGGCTGAGGGTTTACCCAGGAGCAGCTCTCCTGCCGTCTCCCTGGAAGGAGCCACGCTGATGCACTTCCTGGTGAACCTGGAGGCAGAAAAAGGGCCTGATTCTCACGCTCTGGAAAGAGGCTGGCCGGGGCCGGGGCGGGGGCAGATGAAGCCGGGCGGCAAGGCCTACCTGATGGCCTCGCTCGTCGCCTTGTCCTTCACCGTGGAGGAGAAAGAGGAGTGCGTTTTGTCCTCAAAGAGGAATGACAGGATTGGCTTTGTGCGCTCTGAGTAGAGACACAGCAAGGGTGGGTGTGGTGGATCCCGGCCTATTTCCCCCACCTCCCCAAACGGCACACAGGCGGGGGAGTCCTACCTTCCGGTTTCTGTCGATCCTTGAGGAGATACTTGTTGGGTATGGTGAGGTAACACCGCTGTAGGCGCCGCCGCTCCCGGTTAGGGCCCTCCGTGGGGTCCAGCTGCCACGAGGTGGGATAGGAAGCCTGGCCGTGCCATACCGCCCTGCGACATGCACATTCACTTAGACATGGCCCTGCATCTACAAGCTCGTAATGCCCCAGAGCACCAGCGGGAGGCGCTCACCGGTCGTGGGTCAGCTGCTGTACCAGCTCCTGCCAGTGGCGGCTGGCACTGAGGTCCACCTTGTAAAGGCTGCGGATGTGCTGGATCACCTTCTTCCGCTCCATGCCCTGCCGCAACGAGATGTTCTGCGTGATGTCGGCCGCGATCTTCGAGATGTCCTTCAGCTTGCCGTCCAGCCTCTGCATCAGACTACGGCCGATTATGGGTCACAGGGAGGAGAGAACATCAGTGATCTTTTTATGCGCTTTAGTAGCATGTTGACGGTGTGGTACATCAAGCGTGATCTGTCACCTCTTCTGGGTGCTGCTCATCTTCTGCTCCCACGCCGCTTTGTTCGCGTTCTCCTCCAATTCGTATTTCAGCTGCTCCTGCAGGACATGCATAAAGCATAAAGAGCTGACTGTGCTGTGACAGAGGGAGTACGAGTGCCGCCCCTGGGCGAACCTCAGGCCGTCCCCACCTCCTTGATGGCCTTGATGAGGTCGGGCTTTGCCGGGGCGCCAGGCGGGATGCAGCGGTGGCCGCAGAGCTTGAGAGTGGTCATGAAGACGCCCACGGCCGATTGCTCGTCCTTGGTCAGGCTGTCCTTGTGGTCGTGCAGCATCTCGTAGAGGTAGAGGGCCAGCTTGGGGCCGTGCTAGAGAGGGGGCGACAGGCACGCTCTCACTCTTATGGAAGGATGAGCGGGAGACCGCATTTATTTTGGCAACAGCAGCTATGCAGGGCGTCCCAAGAATAGCCAGAGGCTGTCACAGAAACGACACGGTGGCAAGGGTGACGAAGGCATCTGAACGAGGGCCACTGACAGCTGTCTCCTATACCCCCTGACGGGGTACATCTAAAATCCACAGTGCCTGACAGCAGTGACGGAACCCCCCCCCCCCCCCCAATGCTGATCTGGGCATTAAAAGCAGCTCAGCAAATGCCACACTCCTAACAGATAGCTGACAGTGACCTGCTTTAGCAGTATTTACATCCCTCATTTCATCTCATCCTAATCTACAACATGAAATCTAAGGCTATTTTCGGTCAGCTGGAAGAGCAGGTAACCCAGCGAAATCCCATCTGCGGTGCTGCACCTCAAGGCCGGGGCTCAGACTCTCACGGAGGATGTCGGGGTGGCTGGGCTCCCGGACGAACTCCAGCGCCTCCTTCCTGTGCTCCAGCGGCTGCGCGGGGCTCAGCGCGTGCACCATTAGCCGCCCGATCTGCACCCGGAAGGTGTCGCGGCACGACCACAGGATTCGCCGCCACTGCTGGCGGGGGGCACCACTCCGGCCAGAACTGCCCTGCGGGGTGGGGGAGGGGGGGGGGGGGGTAAAAAGAGTGGAAGATCTTAACCAGA
>JAABNX020000070.1:5180312-5202067 GCA_015163995.2 Mormyrus lacerda | reverse complement strand
TATTATTATTATGTATCATTTATATTTTACATGAATACATGTGGCACTTTAGTCAGTCACTGCACATGTAGGCGATATAACACACCAGCAGATGGTGTATTTTGGTCCCGACCGAGGTACGGCTGTCTCGTACAGTAGCCCGAGGTACGGCTGTCTCGTACAGTAGCCTGTCCTTCTTTCACCGACTGGGTCTCTCATTATCGTTCTGAATGAGGAGAGACCCAAAGGAGTGGTGAGACTCTCTCATTAATCAGATCACGCACCAACTCGTAGGCACATACGTTCAGTCCTAGGTTTAGTTGCCAGTCAATCATAAGCTTGTTCACGGCATTTGCCTTACTTCGTTTTTCACCGTGGTATCGTTTCAGTTATCGGTGTCGAAATATTTTAGGCAGGTATCATATCAAAGTCACGATTTCGGTATTGTGACAACGCTGGCGTTTAGTGCAAAATCCCACTAGGCAAAGTGCACGGCAGTGCGAGACAACACGAGTGATGTGAAAAAAAGTTGACGATTTGGGAGTGACTAGCTTGGGTTGTTTGGGTACTCACTGTAACTTGTGATACACGAGGGGCTGCGATCACAACAAAGTGTAAGTGACGCTGTTGCCAGTGGGAGAAATGTGGGGTATTTTAAGCATTTGCCACCTGCATATCTTCACTTGGAAGACATTCATACTGCACTGCAAATATCTCAAAAACACTTAAAAGAAGATGCACAAACATGGTGGAACAGTATGTTATGTATGTTTCTAGTAGAGTTTTTCATTTGGATTTACTTGTTTAAAAAATGTAAATAAAGTGTAAAGTGTTAATATAAATATATTATATATTTTATATACACACATATATATATACATATATATATATACACATATATATACACACACACGTATATATATAATATATATATATACACACACACACACACACACACACACACACACACACACATATATATATATATATACACACAACCCCAATTCCAAAAAAGTTGGAATGTTGTGTGCAAATTGTAAATAACAACAGAATGCAATGATATAGAAATCTCATAAACTCATATTTTATTAACAACAGCACATATAAAACATATAAAATGTTTAAAGTGAGACATTTTGCTATTTATTATGAAAAATACTGGCTCATTTTGAATTTCATGACAGGAACACGTCTCAAAAAAGCTGGGACAGGGGAAATAGGAGGCTGGAAAAGTTAGTGGTACAAAAACCCAACAACTGGAGGAAGAATTTGCAAATAATTTTGTCAACTGGCAACAGGTCAGTGACATGATTGGGTATAAAAAGAGCATCATAGAGTTGCATTGCATTGACAGAAAAAAGTTCCTCAGTATAAAATTGCAAAGAGGTTGAAAATATCATCTACAGTACATTTGACAAGGTCAAAAAACCATACTGGATCTGGGCTCTTAGGCAGCACTGCATCACAAACAGGCAAGGTTCTGCAGTGGATCGCTAAATGGGTTCAGAAACATTTCCAGAAAACATTGTCAGTGAACAAAATTCGCCACTTAAAACTGTATCAAGACAAAGCCATTTTTGAACATGATCCAGAATCACTGACGTCTTCTCTGGGCCAAAGCTCATTTCAAATGGATTGTAGCTAAGTGGTAAACTGTTCTGTGGTCAGATGAACCTATATTTGAAATTCTTTTTTGCCAATACTGGCACTGTTTGTGATGCAGTGCCGCCTAAGAGCCCAAAGGTCACGGGCATCCAGTAAGAAATCATTCTGATTTTCCATCAGAGATACAACTACAGTAATCTCAAAAAATCTTGTAATTGTAATTAATTTCTAATAATAGGTCCAAAATGTAATGCTCCCAGTGTGTAAAGTGGTAATTTTGTACATAAAAGAGCATAATGTAGATGATTTGTATATCATATAAAAAGATCTTGACTGGAAATGACAAAGTAATTTGACATGCAAAGTATACAGTACAGTGCTGTTTGTTTAGAAGTTGGAAATAAAGACTGTTTATGTTGTTGTTCAGGCTAGCAGACTGTTATGAGGTTAAAGTTGGGGGGGGGGGCAAGTATTATTGGTGGATTTTCATATGCGGAATTAGTGCTGATTCTTCTTAAGTCTGAACATGGTAAAATTGATACAAACTTTGATACAAAAAATCTTCAGGTTTATATACTTTACTACTTTATGTATATTTTGTACTAGAGATGTACGTGTACTTTTTCACTAGAAATAGTTGGGGTATACAGTGATTTTTTCATGGTTGATTCTTTTTATATTTAAATATATTTAATTTGGCGACTTCTTGCACTTTAAGAAATATTTGTTCATTTTTGTGAAAGCCATTACTGAATAAAACTAAGAGGCAGACTTCCTGGTTTCTTCCTGTAGCGTTCTGGCAAAGCTTTTCTTAGAGTAACATGGCCATTATATTTTCCTGTTCTTAGCAAACTCAAACAATGCCCCTACAGCACTAACTGCAGACAGTCTGTAATGTTAACTGAAGTTTATTTATTAAAATGTCTCATTTAATGCTTAGTAGTTGATAAAGAGGAAAAAAAATATTGGATTGCTATTGGTAGAAAAAAAAATAAAAAATCGCTCCATCTCTAATAACCAATGGTATATAGAGAGTCGCAATCTGGGTGGAAATCCCAAAATGCAGTGTTCAAAGGAGCAGGTCTACAAAAATGCAGCATTTTAATAATGTGAGTTCTTTAGTACTTCTTGTAAAACATGCCCGACAGAATGATAGGAAAAATTAAGTAAAAAATGGAAAATACATAAAAAAAAAAAAAAAAAAAAAAAAAAATAATAAACGGCACGTAATAAAAACAAATCAAGGAGAATTTCAAAGGTTGGATGGATATATCAAAACAAAAGATAGGTGGGGGGGTGGGCGAGCATCGAGTTATTTGTAGAAGGGCACCATGGGAGATCAAAGTCTGACTAGCACCCGTGCGTCACTGAGGAAGGGTGGGACGTGGGTGTGGCAGGGGTGACAGCTGGGGCGACACGCTCACCGTTGAAGAGCAGCAAGCTGCCGATGTCCCAGCCCCCGCCCAGCCTGGCCACGTCCTCGGAGGCCGGCAGGCAGTGGCCCAGCATGCAGAAGGTCTTATTGCTATCAGAGGACAGGCCCGGTTTCCGAGGCAGCATGTAGTCCAGGGAGACCTCACACTTTCTGCAGACACACAAGCACGTGGTGAGACGCTGGCCGGCCGCCTGCCACCACCACACACACTCATTTCTTATGTTAACAAATATTAAACATCAAGAGGTGGAAAATTCAGGTCCAAAAAGTGTAAATAAAGACCAAAATTTTGTTCCAACCAACCAGATCAGCACTCTGTGAATGTGACTCTTTATACTGAACTGATCGGTTGAAGCAAAATCTTGGCCTGGATTGGTATTTTCTGACCCTGAACTTATTAACTCTGTTAAAGGTTAAGAAACGGGCAGGGGAAATAAAAAAATAAATCGAAGACGTCTTCTTTTATATTAAAATGGACCACAAAGGCCAGAAACGCCTTTAAAAATGCCAGCAGAGAAATTGGCAAAGGAACTTATTGTGAATTATTCTGTTAAATCCTGGCGCAAGGCAAGAGAAGAAGCTGTTCTGAAAAGCAGGGCAAATCAACATCAGGCATGGGTGTGGGCAGCCTACCTGACACCACACACCCAGAGTGTCACCGTGCCGTGGATGTTTTTCTTGCCCTCGGGCTGCTGTGTGTAGGTGAGCGCCAGATGCTGCCACCTTCCGGGCACGAGGAGGCCCTCTGGCGATTCGGCCTGCGCCAGGAGTCCGGCCTTCATCTCATCATTCGGATCCATGCAGATCCTTAGAGAGATGACCCGAGACAGGGAAAGCCAGAGAAAAGGAAAGTAAATCCCCACTGATCTGGAAGCCACATTCATAGTTTGACCTGATTTATGCTGTTATACCTTGCTATACATGACATCCGTCCATCCTTCCGTCCAATCATCCATCCATCCATCCATCCATCCATCCTCCCTACCCTGGGGGTGTCAGATGACAGTGAGTCCTATATTTAAATAAATAAACCCTGGAATAACACTGGCTGCATCCCCAATAACGAAATGATGAAGCTAGCCCTGGGCCTGCTCAGGCTCACCTGAAGGTGAAAGTGCCTGTGCAGAGGTCAGCCCACACCTGCAGCATGAGCGCCTTCGAGCCCAGCGAGATGATGTGGAGGAAGCCTTGCTCCACCAGCCGGTCCAGGCAGCGAGATGAGATGAGGCGCTCAGCCCCCAGCGACGGCTCTTCCTCTGGAACGGACAAGCACACGTGGGGCTCCGTGCTGCCTCTCTCTACAGGAGAGTGTCTCGTCTAACATCTGTGCCATGACTGCCATTAGAGCCATTTCGAGAGACAGAGGAGATGCGGCAGAGCAGTTTGAGGACAGACTCTGGAGCGATGTGTTAATGGCTTCCATTTCTCTGCGGTAATAGCGTAAAGTGAATTTTACGGCGGGGGCACGATGGAGCCATCAGGCCGAATGGCAGGCAGGACAAACGAGAAAGACCCGGAGTACCTGTGCTCTCCATACTGCTGTTCCTCATTGGTCCTGGCTTCCTCTTCAAATACCCGGGTTCAGGGGGTCCCTCACCCCGGGATGTAATGTGGGCCCTGAGCCACAGGGACGTGCTGAAGCCGTTGGCCATATGCGGCCAGCAGTTCTGCCCCACCAGTGGCAAATGGATGGGAGCCACGTGCCAGGGTGAGGCAAGCTGGTGGCCCGCCCGGCCGTCGGCCTCTGCCTCCCGTCGACCCGAGGTCAGCCTGCCCCGCCATAACAGCCCCATAGACTTGGAACTACCCGGTGCCCCCCAGGCCACACCGGCTTTGGGCCCAGGGGAGACAACACTCGTGGTAGAGGTACCAGGCACCAGTGGGAAAGACAGGTAGTGCAGCGGTTCCATATCCATGTTGGCCTCCACGATTTGGAGGACTCCCCTCAGCAGGATCTCCTGCGGGCCGTTGAGAGGGATCAGGAATGTGTGCGGAGGAGAAGAGGTACCAGAAACCATTTCAAAATGATCTACCTTCGTTAAATTAGCCAAATTGTGAGACACAAAGACAATTGCAGGTTTCCCTTATTTTCTGACTGCAACAATAAAGCTGCAATATTAGACTTTCCAAAAACACACCACTTTAATCCAGACTGATGTTTGCCATCTAATCTTGGGAACAAAAGGCTTGTGGTTGGTGTTCAAATGAGAGCAGATACACACCAGCCTTCACTATCACATTGGTACTGAAAACTCCTAGTAACCTCATATCGGGTTTTTTCCTTTTTTTTGGGGGGGAGGGACTACTGGACCAAAGATCTAATCAGACACATCATCAAAGCTCATCTTGACCATCCTTTGATTAGTAAAATGTCAAGTCTGTCAGTAGATATCCTCATTAAAGGGCCTCAATGAACCATATTTAGGCTTCAGATCTTCATGTAATATATTTTCTTGTTTCTGCATGGGTGTCCTCAAGAGGGCAACCCTTACCGTGGGGGGTGTCTGCTCTAAGAAGAGCCGGATCAGCATGGAGAGCTCCTCCGCCGTGATGCGCTCACTCAGCATGGCAACCAGCAGTTCCATCAGCAGAACCTGGCACCCTGCACAGACACCCAGCCACAGGTTATTCCAGAGTCTTCAGGCAGTTCCCATCCACAACCAGCACAGAGAAACATTGGTCAAGTGTGGACAGACACATTGATCATTTTCAGTCTAAACCAGTGATTCCCAATCCAGCCTATGCGACCTGAAGACGGTCCATGTTTTTGTTTCTACCGGAAGCTGGGATGGAACAAAAACGTGGAATGTCTGTGGGTCCCTGAGGACCAGGTCTGGAAACATTAGTCTAAACCAGGGGTGTCAAATTCCAGTCCTGGAGGGTCAGAGTTTTTGGTTTACCCTTGTTTAGCACACCTGATTCAACTCCTTGTGCTAATTACCACACAGCTCTTGAGCCAAATTGTTTGTGGTAGAATAGGAAAGAAGTTACTGAGTTTGACACCGCAGGTCTAAAGTATGTGCAGAACCACCAACAATACTGGAGGCTGAGAACACATACCCTTGGAAGAATGGTCCGTCTGGTTCAAGACATTCTGGAACCCCCCCAGGATAGTTTTCACTGCACCCTGTTGGGGGGGGGGGTTGGATTTTTAGAAAGCATAAACAACACCTCACTACAGAGGCTACAGGTTAAAAGTCTTCTAGAGGCACCGGAGACTAAATCACTGAGCTGGTCTATGATACATCAATCTGACACTGAACCCCAAGTGACCCCCTACATGACCCCCACATAATTAAGAAGATGAAAAAAAAAAAAAAAACAATGAAAGGGAGACAACACAACAGTAGTAGTCTTGCATACTGGAATCAATGCTGCAAGATAAAATAAAGACAGTAGGGGGCGCAAGAGGATGGAAAAAGGAGTAAGGGTCAAGTAAGGTGTTTTTAACCAACAGAAAGTGCATAATAAAACTAGAGAAAGGAACAGAACTTAAGTAGTGGGAGGGGTAGGAGGCGGCGGTGGCAATCCTGACCTGCTGGTAGAGCAGCGCGGCATTGCGGGGGTGACTGCGGACAGCTCCCAGGAGGCCCCGGAGCACATGCCTGAGCACCTCCAGCTCTGGGGAGCCGGCAGAGAGGAGCAGCAGCTCCATAGCGCAGACCTCGGGGAAGAGCAGGGCGCCGCGCCCCGCCCACCCCTCCACCGCTGCCATGGCCGCAGCCAGACCCTGACCGTCCTCTCCCAGTCCGGACAACTCCATTCTCGCCTCTGCCCGAAGACAGACGGACAGACAAATGACACCATACAGGCACTTAACACAGGCCAGGTGACCCCCAGCCAATCGATCACACACATTGACTGCAGACACCCCCAACCGCTACTACCAGACAGCAAAACTTATTTTTGGATTTAGCTTAGCGCTACAGACTGCTTGATCAGTCAGAAGAAAATGTGGCTACATTTAATCTCACCGAATCTTTTTATCCCGAGCAATTTTTATGATCCTGTACAAAATAAGAGGGGGGAAAAGCAACAGCCAATGAAAGAGAAGCAAACAGACTCCAGCTATAAGAGCAAAATGTACTAGGAGCACCCAGATCCTGAGATGATTATTCCGGGTGACTGAGATGCAGTCAAAGCAGTAACAGATGAATGAGACTGACTGCATAAAGCTCGCTTATTTTATCCATTTCTCCACTGGACTGGAGCCTCCAGAGGCAGTGCTGTTTCATATGCCATGGAGAATGAAGTATATGCAGACGTATTCCAGTAGTGTGTGAAGGTGTTCTTGCCATTCCCAGAGAGCCCAAACAGGACTCTGCATGGACCAAATGCCCGTGGGCTATGGCAGTGTTTCCCAATCCGGTCCTCAGGGATCCGCAGACAGTCCACGTTTTCGCTGTGGACTTTCTGCCTGGGAGTTGGGAGGGAGCTAAAGCACGGAACGTCTGTGGGTCCCTGAGGACCGGATCGGGAAACATTGAGCTGTGGACATGAAAACTCCCCCAGCTCTGAAGATGTGGGAGAGGGGGGCTCCACATTCCTCCCTCCTTAGCACATCTCCCCATTTGGGTGGCTTTTCAATTAACGCCACAGCGCAATCCTGCTTCCTGTATGGCTGAATTCGCTCCACCCAATCTGCTCTGTTTACCTTTCAGAAATTTCAGCAAATAAGTGCAACCTGTTAAAGTATTTTGGTCAGTGGTGACTGGACAAACCTAAGCCCCTCCCCCCTACATCACTGTAATGGACATATGCTAACCAACAGAAAAAGGTGGCACTAAAATTTAAATGACCAACACTGATGGCACTTTTCCACTGGCATATAGGAACTGAGCCGTACCCAAGCCACGCTGCGTAGATGGACCAGTTACAGCACAGTTCTATAGTACTTTTTTAAGCAGAAATTTTCCAGTTCCAAGTTAAAGGGAGTGCATCAATACATTGCAATGTGCGATACTTCTAATAATAAATAATACATCGATTATACAGTTTTTTCTTTAGATAATCCATGTACAGCCCCCCATATCACCATGCCTTTCGACCAATCAGGTGGTGGTGATGCAACTGGCTCGGTTTGGTCGTGCTTTCATCCCTGCTAGTAAACATGTCAGCGCAGTGACGGCTCGGCTCCAGCTTGCATTCTTTACATTGGAAAACTGTAGGTCGCAGTAAGGCTTGTGCACAGTGCAGTTCTTGCTGGCAGTGGAAAAGCGCCATTAATACTTTGAGATGCTACCATTTTAAAAATCTCAAATCACCTTTGTAGTCTAGAATCCCAGTTTCATAAAACATGCAAAGCCACCTTATTCCTACCTAAAATGGGTTCTCTGCATTGAAATTTTTAAGCCACAAATGAAAACTTTAAACTGCAGTTGCAACACTCCCAGCAACAGATTAATCTAATCTCCTAGCTTCCGTAGACGAAGTGTGAAGCGGAGGCATGGAGGTTATTTGCTGCACGCCGCAAAGAGCACGGTTGGCGAAGGCTCGGTACAAGGAAGGAAATCAGAAGTTTTAGCCTTCTTCTGGGCGGGACCGGAGTCGGAATGCACTGCAGTATTAATGACTGAGATCCTCACAGATGCTCCCCTGAACAGCTTGTTCCATCCACCACCTCGCTGTGTCTTCGTATTAACTCCACGCTTCCAGCGGTGCAGTAAAACAGTCTAGTAGATCCAATCAGACCTGACCACAGCTAAAGAAAGGCGAGCGAGCACTTTGCTCTTCAGCTGAGGAGATAATCCTTTCCTCAAATCGTAGCGGATCTGCTTAATTCCAGTTTCCCAATCAAATGTACGGGCATCGACTTAAGGGGCTTCATCCTTAAACTGCAACCTAACTGAATTTGAATGTACTGAATAAAGCTTCAACCAAACTGGCGTGAGACCGATAGCTTTCGAGTTGGGCTGCCTCTTCGGGAGAAACTGCTGTCACTCTGGGGATATCGATCACCTACCAGGATCTGCGCCTATGCACCGTGGCATGGGGTTGACTCGACTATCTCCCTGGCACCCCGTACCTTCTTCCTGGTCGCTGGCGTCCTCTGGGTTGTCCTCACTGTCCGCCTCGTACCCTTCCTCTTCCCCAAGGGGCCGGAAGTCACAGCCTGGGGGCTCGTCAACGTCCTCCGAGACGTCCTCCACGGGCAGCGATGCCTCTAAGCCGGACTGATGCTTCTGCAGTGGAATGAGGGCTGGGTTTTAGCATGGCGGCACCCATCCAGAGAGAGAACGGCAAACCGGATTTGTTATACCCAAAGTAAGTTAGATAGCAGGAATAAGACCAAGTGAGCAAGACTGTCGATTTTCCACACTCTTCCCCTTTCCAACTACACATCAGCGGTGCCAAGATCTCCCGTAATCCCCACAGTTGGTGATCGCAGCAGGGAGAGAGCCGCATCCAGCAGGTCCAGACTGACCAGCTGTTTACGGATCCAACAAGCCGGTTCCGGCTGACCCAAGGTGTCACCTGGGCGCCTGAAATCTGCTGTTCTCTGACCAGTGCCGATCAGAACCCTGGCCTACAGAGCCCCCAGCTCTTACACCACACGGAAAACCACCATGCTAGATTCTTGGTTTTCCATCACCAAAAAAATAACAGCAGAACACAAAGTCCTTTTATGATTAGCAAAGCTGCTGTGCTGCTTTTCCTTTTCCCCCAAAGGAGCAAACGGAAACTATCAATTTTCAGGTCATGAGACCAGTCACTGCTGAAGGGTGGTACAGAAGGGTGTGCAGTAGCGCTCCGGGGTCCAAAGAGCTTCACTGAGGTCCGCTGAGGACGGTGGGGTCAGTTTAACAGCACAGATTTCCAAATCTCGCAGCAAGAGGGGTTAAACCTGCTTTTTTCACCCCTGATTAAACACCTCCTCCGGTGTCTTCATCCTAGACCGTTCGCTGTACCCAGCGCCTATGCCTGCCTTGTGAAACAGAACCAACCCCGCCACTCCCCCCCCACAAGTTCCTATAAAGGGGCGGGGCCAAAAGAGGGCTAAAGCCATTGCGTAAATGCAGAAGAAAACATAGTGGCAGCCTGCTGGGGAGACAGAGGGATCAGCGGCCCACGGAACGGCACGGGGGAGCAGATTAATTAAAAACAAAAGCAGCCTTTGACACCGATAATCAAGCCACGGAGGCGGATAAGACAGGCCAACAAAGGCCAGAATACACGCTCCACAGGCTTGGGTGGCTTACAAGCACCACGGCGGGGGGGCAGGGAGGTTCAAATGGGACTGGGAGAGCAGCACGGAGCCTTAAACATGCAGCTATACACATGGGCAAAAGCATGCCTATATAGACAGATGCTCCTCGCTTTATGGTTCAGCTTCTGATATCGCGACTTCAGGGTGATGCACTTTCTGGAGCCACCACACTGCGGATATGCTGTACTATATAACACCATCTAATGAATCCAGGCATTTCATTCAGTGTACAGAAATGTAATATTTTTTTCTGTATTTAAGCAATTGAATTTGCATAAATTTACTTTTCAATTATTGGTATTCAGTTAGACACAGTACTTATTTACTCATTCAGTGACAGTAGTTGTATTTACTTATTTATTTCTAGACCATCAAAACGTAACCCCATCATAAATTGGGGAGCACCTGCATGACTGAAACGGGTAGGTTTAAATATGGGGGGGGGGCACCTTACCCTCTCCACCTTCTCCTCAGGTGCGTCGGGGCCACCGCACACCTGCGCCTGGGCCACGTGAAGCAGGGTGTTGAATAGTGGGATGGCGAGATCAGAACCGACCAAGCCTGAGCGTGACAGCTGGCTCCTCACCTCTGCCAGCGTTTCCTCCACTGTCTGGAAGGAGGGGGGGGGGAGAAGACCGTTTCACATACAAGCGACACATCGGTTTACACAGTGACACCGCAGCTGCCTCACACTTGCCTGTGGAAACCACAGGATTGCAGCCTTACAGAATGCCATCTAGCTGGAATAAACAGACCCATTTCAGGTGCAGAAAATCACCTTTATCAGCATGGGAGGTGAAGCGAGGTAAGGAACAGGGTTTCCGTGGGAACGGATGCAGTACCTGGAAGGGCAGATCTGGCTCCAGGCGCTGTAGTGCTGAGCTAGCACTGTGCAGGCAGATAGCCAGCAGGGCCTCCAGAAGCCGGATGCAGTGCAGCGGCCACTCGTCCTCAGCTTTCCGGGCAGGGTCTTTCGTAAATCCAGGGGCATCGGAGGGACCCTGGGGAGCAGGCTCCGGGGAAACCTGGAAATGCATGTCCTGCGGTGTTCGGCTGGCCTCATCCTCACGCAATTTCCTGGATCGGCTGTCTCGACCTTTGGGACTGAGCTTCTGGGTCACCATGGCCAGCAGTTTGCGGGAGGCTTCCAGGCCGCCCAACCGGCAGAACTGCCGCTGGAAAGCGGGACTTGCGAGGTAGACGCGGCGGCACGCCATCCACACGTCGGCGGCGCGACGCATGTGCTCCTGGGGGGGGAGGGTCATGGTGTCAGTCGACAGGCAGGGGAGCCGGCCGCCCAGGGGCTCGCTGGCCGTGCTGTCATAGCCGGACGTGTCCTCAGAGTCGTTGGTGGAGTCCCGATCAGAATCTGCATCCTTGCTGACGCAGAGAAAGGCCACACACAGGAAGAGATTGACAGAAGCCAGGAGGGACTCGGTCCGGCCCCGCCCTCCTCCGCCCTTGCTCCTCCGCCTGGGGGGGCAGGCCTCCCGCAGGCCCTCATAGAACTGCCTGAGGCTCCGTGGCCCATCTCCGATTTGTCCCCAGGGTCCCTCAGGAAGCCCCGCCGCATCCACTGGCCCCTCCGTCTCCCGGCCGTCTGCCGCCTCCATCGAGCCGTCGGCCTGCTGCTCACCCACAGTCAGGATTAGTGTCTCTAGCACCTTGAGTGCAGATGGGCGCGTCGAATCTAGCCAGATCAGCTCTGTCACCTGGTTCAGTCCGTTGCAACTCAGGAACAAGTCCCGGATTACCCTGAAGACCACAGCACCAATGAGAGGCACAGCATACGTTAAACATTAACATTCAAAGCTTATCCTGTGTTCGATTATCTCTCAAAGAGTTGGAACTCGGATAAAATTGCCATGAAAAACTTCACTTTCTGTTGGAAACATGTCTCCTTTCCGATCACGTGTTTCCTGTGGAGGTGACGTAGTTCTGGTGGAGCTCCACTTTACAGGCGTCTGCAGCTGGACCCTCTTGCAGAATTTTGTTACCTGAGATTCCCCTGTGATGTCATTTCAACATGGCAGCTAACACAGTCTACAGTAATTCTTTTTTTTATAAATATTCAAAATGTTTATTTTGTTCCATGTATTAATAATAGTTAATAGTTATAAATGTAATTGCACGGGGTCGATTTAGAGAATACCATATCATGACCATAAACAGTATCCTAGCATGCAATATCAGATTTTTACCAGACTTCTCAGTGTCTTTGTAGTTTGCTTGCCTCTCAAAAAAAGAATATCTCTATAACAAACACCAGCATGATCATGGAGGCAGCCATGTTTGTTCCAAGATGTATAGCTCGGATGGGAGATTGATCAGTTGTGACGTCACGGACCTCGGAATTTACGACTTTGGAAAGATAATCGAACGCACCATAACACACAAGGACCTTTCACACCAAAGTTCTAGAACAGGGGTAGCCAATCTTATCCACAAAGGGCTAGTGTGTATGCAGGTTTTTGGGATAACCTGTAGGTCAGCTGTTCAAACCCAGGTGTGAGGACTCTTCAGCCGATCAGTTTTCTAATTAGTAATCTAATTAGGGAGTTGCAGCGAAAACCCGCATACGCACCGGCCCTTTGCGGATAAGACTGGCTACCCCTGTTCTAGATCCTAGTCCCTGGTTACAAGTTCCTGGGCTGTCTTGACTTGGAACTTTTGCAGCTCCTGGGCACTTTCACACCACACAACAAGAACTGCAACCTTTACGTTATATAAGCATGGGAGATGCAAAAAGCTCAGAAGTGTAACTTTACACATAATTTCATTGGAAACTACACCGGCACCCCAATACAACGGAGGACAAATAAGCAGTTTCTTTAGTTAGTTATTAGGGGTATCGATCACAATCAAAATGGGACACAGAATTCATAAATATGAATATGCAAGCAAAAGAATATAATAATTGATGCATTAAATGTAATTGAGGTACAATATAAGTAGAAAATTAAGGGTTCCAAAACTGCCTCTGAGGAACTACAATCGGGCCAAAACCCTGCACAATCGGGCCCTGGTTCTGAAAAAAGGTTTTGTTTCTTCAAAAAGGTTCCTGCTGTGTCAAAGCACCTACAATTAACCCCTCCTTCATGGATCCCAAAGTCATAAAATGTAGGTGCTAGTCAAAGTGACATTTAAAATGGGGAAAAAAAATTGTTGTGCACGCCTAACACCTTTTTCTGTGCAACACCTCACGATTTATGCGGTGATGAGTTACGTAAGGCGTTTCTATGTGGGCAGGACCCGTGGGAGTTCTGCTGGCCACAAACTGTCCTCAGGCAGCATAGACTAGAAGCACAAGTTCCACTGCCATGTGACAACAGGGAAAATGTAAGACCAGCATAAAAAACTGAATTCAGCGCTAAAGGCTATGCACTATAGGTGCAAATACCAGGCATTACACCACGTTCCAAATTATTATGCAAATTGCATTTTAGTGTCATTAAGATTAAATATTTTGTTTTTTGATTAAAAACTCATGTACAGTATGGTATTGTGTCTCAGGGCTCTTTGGATCACTCAAATCAATCTTGGACACCTGTGATAATTAGTCTGCCAGGTGAGCACAATTAAAGGAAAAACTACTAATGAAGGACGTTCCACATTATTAAGCAGACCATCATTTTCAAGCAATATGCTAAAGAAAAAGGATCTCTCTGCTGCCGGAAAGCATGAAATAGGTGAATGCTTTGGACAAGGTATGAAAACCTTAGATAATTCACGAAAACTTAAGCGTGATCATCGTACTGTTAAGAGATATGTGGCTGAGTCAGAGCACACACGGGTTTGTGTAGATAAAGGAATAATGAGGAAGGTTTCTGCCAGAAAAATACATCGGATTAAGAGAGCGGCTGTAAAAATGCCATTACAAAGCAGCAAACAGGCATTTGATGCTGCTGGTGCCTTTGCAGTCCAGCGAGCGTCAAGGTGTAGGATCCTCCAGAGGCTTGCAGTTATGCATAAACCTTCTATTTGGCCACCTCTAACCAATGCTCACAAGCAGAAATGGCAGCTGTGGGCCCAGAACTACATGAAGACTAATTTTCGAACAGTCTTGTTCACTGATGAGTGCCGTGCAACCCTGGATGGTCCAGATGGATGGAGTGGTGGATGTTTGGTGGACAGCCACCATGTCCCAGCAAGGAGGTGGCGGAGTCATGCTTAGAGCTGGAATCATGGGGAGAGAGCTGAAAATGACCAGAGTATGTGGGGTTTCTGACTGACCACTTTCTTCCATGGTACAAAAAGAAGAACCATAAGAAAATCATCTTGACATGCATGACAATGTACCATCACAGGCTGCAAGGAATACCTCTGCATCACTGGCTGCTATGGGCATAAAAGGAGAGAAACTCATGGTGTGGCTCCCATCCTCCCCTGACCTCAATCCTATTGAGACCATTTGCAGCATCTTCAAGCAAAAGATCTATGAGGGGAGGAGGCAGTTCACATCCAAACAGCAGCTCTGGGAGGCCATTCTGACATCCTCCAAAGAAATTCAAGCAATGAATTGAAGCAATGAAGCAAGAAACTCTGCAAAACCTCACAAGTTCAATGGATGCAAGGATTGTGAAGCTGCTATCAAATAATGGGTCCTATGTTAAAATGTTACCTGACCTGTTAAGATGTTTTTGATCGAATAGCTTTTGATTTTAGTAAATATGACCTCATAATGCTGCAAATTCAACAAATGACCATTTTCAGTTCTTTACAACCCATAAAATGTTTTGAAACTCTTGTGCGTAATAATTTGGAACAGCAGTGCATTTTTAAGTTTTTTATTTTCGAAAAACATACTGTTATCATTGGGACGTTTGTTTAGTAACATTCGAATTATACTATGGTTGATGACTAGAAAATTATGCTGACTGTCTTTTGCATCAACTATTTAGGAAAATCTGAGAAAAATATCATTTGCATAATAATTTGAAACTCTGACTGCAAACCAATTCAGCGATATGAACTAAGCATTACAATGTGACACGACGCTCAAAAAACTATCGACTGAAACGGGTTAGATTCAGGAATGAACAGCCTGACTGACTATTATAACACTAACGTAACACACCCATCAATCCATCTTCTATACTGGCTTGTCCTATGCAGGGATTTGGGGGTCAGGAGCCTGTCCTGAAAGTTAGGGATACAAGCCAGGGAACAACCCAGGACAGAGTGCCAACCCATCGCAGGTAATGCAACACAGATTTAATTAAATCATGACGCACAGAGATAACAAAAGCAACAGGCAGATTACCTTAACTCTGTGATCACCTAAGTCAGTCTTGGGCAGAAGCCTGACTTAACTCAGCTGATGTATAGCCAAATGAACAATAAGCGCAAAAAATGAAATAAAAAAACCCCTAAGAAAAGAAAACAGTCAGATTTCTAGACAAACTGCATCTGGTGGAATACTTGCACCATAAAGAATGCAAGGACAAGACTAGCCTTCTGCGGGAATCCATGGACCCCAGGAGAAAAAGAATAGGCATCTTACTCGTGCCACTTAAAGGGAAAGGAAACAATCAGGCAGGGAGCTGGCCGCCTATCGACAGGACCTGCTACAGTAGACCATACTGTACTGGAATCAGTTCTTCGTGGGAAGGGAAAGGAATGGGGCTCACCTGGACTTGAGCAGCGCGGGCAGCGTCTGCAGGTACACAAGCAGCACTTCAACAGGCAGGCAGTGGCTGTGGTAGGAGCAGGCTTGGGAGCAGGCTGAGGAGACCCCAAGCTCACGGGCATGCCGGGCCAGCTCCACCCCCCGCTGCAGGGCGGGGCCCAGGACATGGGCATAGAGCTGCCACTGCACGGCCGCATTACCCCGGAGGAGCAGCTGGCACACGTGCCCTGCCACCAGAAGGTTCCGTGCCCGATCCTCACCGAAGGCCAAGTCTCGGTAGGCCTCCAGGGCCTCCCACTTCCACAGGACATCTTCGGGACCACCGCTGGGTAGGATGCCCTGGGAGCGATACGAGGGGCTCAGGGAAAGCCCAGCAGGCTCCTCTGGGCCCGGCAGCTGGCTGCCATCCACCGTGCAGATATTGCAGGAGGCCAGCCTGGTCCTCTCCAGGGGCCGACCGCCCCCCAGCTGCTCCAGCAGCAGCCGGCTGAGGATGGCGAGAATGTGAGACTGGTGTCCACGCAGCTCAGGCACCTGGAAGGCGTGCAGCAGGGGTGTCACCACCGAGTGCGGGTCCATGCAGCAGCAGATGCCCACCGCTTGCACTGCGGAGAGAACCTGTAGGCAGGTGGTGGCCGAGGCGGGGAGGTGCTGCAGGAGGCGTAGGCACTGATGGGCGCATGCCGCCACGCAGCAGCAGCGGTCAGGGTAGTGCACCTCAGTGGCCCCCGGCTCCTCCTCAAAGGGATTGCGGCGGGCTGCCTGTTTGAAGGCAGAAACAGGCAGACCTGAAAGGTCGCGGTGGTGATGCAGGAAATGCGAGTACTCACAGCGCCGGTGCCGCCGCCGGGCGCAGACCGACTGGTGCAGCTGCTCTGACTTGGCCTTCTTGACAGCGCTGATGATACGCATGACACCCCCAACCAGCTGGCGTGCCCGTGCCGTCGCCTCTGCACCCCCCGGCGTGTCGTCCCGTCCACGCAGGGCCTCCAATCTCAGCACAGCGGCCTCAAACAGCTCCAGGCCACGGTGCTGCACAAATTCATGCACCAGCTCCACGGCTTGGCTCAGGAAGAACGGGTTGGGGGCGGAGGCCTGCAAGCAACCCAGCAGCACCTGCAGCACGCCCTCCAGCAGCTCTGGAAGCAGTAGAACCCTGTGCCGGTAGCGGGAGAAGGAGAAGTCCTCTTGCACCTCCAGCAGGGTCTTCTTGGGCCGCGGGGCGAAGGGGTCAGCCTGCTTCTCCAGGCAGCCGCGGATCTTCAGCGTAGCTCGCAGCAGGTCAGTCAGATTCCGCCGCAGGCTGTCTGGCAGGGTCTCGCTCTGACCCACATCCACAGACATCAAGTGCAAGATGGTGCGGAGGAGCATCCTCTGGACCAGGGCAACTGGTTCCTCGGTCCAGCCCTCAGCCAGATCCTCGGCCCCACCCCTGACCCCCCCAGGACTGCAGCAGTCTCCGAACTCGGCCAGGATCTCCGTGAGGGTGGGAACCACGCTGGCGGCCAGTGCAGGACTGTGGTTGAGGCTCATGTCAAACCTGCACACCTTCTCCAGCAGAGACAGCAGTACATGGCAGAGGTCAAAGGGAGAGTTCTCCATGCGGTTGAAGATGGACAGTGCTGTGGGTTCGCTCAGTGGCTCTGGGTCCACTTGCCGAACTCCAAAGAGCCGCGGGACCAATTCACCGCCGACTTCAATGCTGTTCATGGTATCTGCAGTAGGAGGGGCCAATGGAGGTGACGGTGGTCGTGCAGGGGGGTCCAACGGGTGGAGCTGGCAGCTGGCCAACAGAGATGGGCCGTGCGACCGGCGATATCTCCCACCCAGTCCAGCGGCCTTGTCGTCCGAGTTGGCGTCCGAGTCGGAAGTGGAGAGCTGTGACTTGCGTGCATCCCTCACGGAGTACCGCTGGGCCGTGCGCCGCTGCCGTCGTGACCTGCAGTCCACGGCCGGCCGCTTCTCTGTTCCACCCCTGTCCTGTCCCGGTCTCGTGGGGACGGCTGCTCCGTCTCGGACTGCAACGATGTCGGTCAGCAGCGGGAGCGTAAAATCTAAAACACACAAACACTATTCAGAGCAAGAAGTACTTCTTGCATACAACCACAGCAAGAGCGTCTGAGAGCTCCAGGGTGAATGGCCCTTAAAGATCAGATAAACCTGTTATTCTGCTACAGCGACTAAATTAAAACCAAGGTCTATTTAGGGTTCCTGTGTGAAAAATGAAAAACAACTTTAAATTAAGCTCTGTTCTACTACTTCAGCCCCCTGTATCTCGCAGACAGACCTCCAGGATCTGCACCTCAGCTAAACACTGCGGCGATACACAGAACTAATAAGGTAAAAAATGTGTGAGCCCTCTGTCAGGACAGATTATCATGTGCGCGCTAAAAGCCTCAGTCGTCTCCGCTGCAATTACCTCACGCAGCCACTGTGCTGTGACTGGAGCTGTGTGACATACATGGTGGCATGGGGGGCTGTGTTTTATCATATCAGACCACCGGGCACAGAATTTACACTGTTCTGACACATGGGATTAAACACAGTTCTACTACAGACTACAATTAACTTTCATACCTTCGACCAAAAAACACCCATTTCCCAGCTTCTTGTGATAACTACATATCAGTGTTCTCCTAATAAAGAAGTTACTGGAGACAGCGGACAATTGAGAAGCTGATTTACAGTCAGTGAAAGACAAATAGTACCAAAAGCATTCAAACGTCACAGAACGGCACGGGTGTCACAAAATAGGGTCCTCTGCTTCTTTATACCCCACAGTGGTGCAGATACTTAAAACAGAACCACAGCTACAGTCTATGGTGCAAGAACAACGGCTTAAGGTCAGGCAGGCCGATGACGAAACCCTACCACAGATTTCGGAGTCGGTTATCATGCTACAGTTTTGGTTTTAGAAGCATAAAAGCACCATTTTCAGCAAAAAGGATTTCAAAATCATTATCGGGGTGAAACCTTCACAGGGAAATTGCTGTCAGGGCTGTGACCTCCTCATATTGAGTCCCCATATACTGCACATTTATCGAATACTGAGGAATCCAATTAAAATACAAATGTAATAAGTAACCCAGGAAATGCATATAGCTGAATTATAGATGTGAGAAACAGGGAGAAAGAGAGAGAGCGTGGGGAAAAAAACTAAAGTAGTAAAGAAACTCGGATAGAAGTTTTCTGAGACTTGCATGCAATGACAGCAAATCCACTGAATGCCCAGAGTGAAGAACGAGGCCAAGGAGTGTTTTCAGGCCCCCGTGGGGTGTTTATGTGGCATGCGGTGGCTGGCATTTACCTCCGGCTTTGTCCTCCTGCACGGGAATCTTCCAAACCAGCGGCAGCAGGGACAGCAAGAGTGTGAGTAGCTCCTCCCGGCAGGTCAGCTCCTGTGTGGCGAACCGCACGTTCAATCTCCATGGGATCGGGACCCCCCCACCCCAACCCTGAGCCCTGCCCACCTAGTCACAACATGGCCCTCCCACAGAGACCCAGACAACAATAATCAGCTCCAGAATTACCAGAGCAGATGCAGGACACAGCAAACGAAACAAAGATGCATAAAAACTTGCTTTTAAAAAAAATTATTACCATTATTGTTTTTTGTTTTTTTTTTTTTTTTACCTACAAGGGTTGTAAATTAGGGGGTGTTACGCCTGCATGGCAGGGCTCCTGCAGGAGGTGTCCCCCTCACGCCCCCACTCCTCTTTCATGGCACATTCCTCACCAGGGGGAGAAGGACGGCCTTCAGGTGCAAATTAAAAGCTAATAAGCTGGAGGGTCACGGACCATCGGCGGTCAGTACCGAAATTGGGGGGCGCTATTGGAGAAGAGCGCCCTCTACCCACAACCACAGACATGACCAGGCTTTAGACCCTGAAAACCCCCAAACTCCTACTACTCGTCATATCGCCATGTCAATGATGTCATAAATACTCCTGATTAAATGAGAATCAGCCAGGGTGCCTCATTCTAATCTCAAAGTTAGTGTCCTTTGTCCTCAGAAGCCAACGAGGGAACAAAGTACAAGATGAAAGATATGATAGGATCAATATTTTTCAGGACACATACAAGTAGTGGCAAACGAGGTCTGGTCGTGTGCCAGTGACCCATGACATGCACAGGCAAACCCTCTGCAGCAAACCATCTCCACAGATCAGGGCGGCCATATCAGAGACACCATATAATGACCCTTTTTCCTTTGGCTGGACAAGCTGAATTTGTGGTATACAGAGTCCTGCATTCCGCGTGGCCCATGTCAGAGGGATAGACATCCGAAAGTGATCCCCACATGTCTGACGGGGCGGTCAATACTTCAGAGAAACCACAGGCTAATTCTTTCTCAGGGATTTGCTCATTCCCTATTTGGGCGCATATCCGATTCAGCTGGAGTTTATTTTTATTTTTTTTGTTCAATGAATCAGAAAGGATGGCCGGGGGGGGCATCCAGACAGCCTCTGTATGCTTTGTATCAGCATCCACGTCAGGAGTGGCTAGAAGGAGGTTTTCAACGGCCGGAGATAGGAGGCCACAACCCTAAAAAGAGACACGCTCTATTTTGATCTTCAAAACTGGGGGCAGAGATCTCTTTGACTCATAAAAGAAGGAGGGGGCAACAATATAACAATTATCAACAATATAAACCACGAAAACCACAGGGGGGGGAGAGACTCACCCTGCTGGTTTGGGTTTCTGAGGAACATGAAGCTTCTGAATTATTAATAAGGTGAAGAGCTTGTGTTCGTTACTGAGAGCTATGTGACGATAGCGCATAAGAGTTAGCATATCAGTGCTCGATTGGCTGACAGACACTGGCCGGTTTAGTGGGAACGGCGCCACGTGAGCTGTGAGGGGACACTGCAATGTGTATGACACAGCGTGTGTCTGCATAGCTGGCCAAATGGTAGCTATCCCAGTAGTAAGCATGCTAATCTACTGCTAATGCTAATAAGTTGGTATATGGGAGGCTATCAAGGGATAGTGGATGCACACTAGTGCTAGCATAGGATATGTAAGCCTACTACAGAGAGGCAGGACCAGCAGCCGGCTACTCAGGCCACGGAAAGTGTGACTAAGAGCTCATTTACATGCACGTCAAATGGCGACACGGGTTACCATGTTGATCCGTGTGTTCAGACGATGCCCCCACCTGGTCAATGACAGAGTCCAGGGTGCTGAGCAGCAGGAAGCCGCGGCCCAGCACCAGGTACTCCCCCAGCGCCGCCATGTGGCTTTGGCTCTCCTCATCCTCCTCGACCCGCTGGGCCACAGCGCTGCACAGCTGGTGCACATCGGTCAGGAACTCGCGGGCCAGAGTGTTGCTGGCGCCACTCATGTCGGAGCTGAGAGAGAGAGAGAGAGAGGGTTTTTTAAGGTCGGCACAGCATAACGGGTCAAAAATCATAAAGACAGGCAGTCTTGTCATCAGCCAATGATATGTTTTTAAATCAGTGAGCGACAGCGGAGGGGGCACTCAGAGGGCCAATCAGATTATCTGGAACCAGAGTCCCTCTGGACCCTCCCCTGTTTATGCCCCTGGAGAAAAGGAGGAGTCACTCATTCACGATTCAGGTCCTTGTTTCATGCAGACGGCCTTTTGTACGTAGTTGCGCATCATTCCAATATAAACTCCACTGTCCAGAATGCATTGGTACTAGCAGGCCCATATACATCATCAAAAGGGGACATCTCTCGGGACAGAGATTATGCATGTGATACAACCTCAGCTTTGGAACTGAGGAATCCCTTAATTAAGTCACAGGACTACCCCCCCCCCCCCTTCCCAGTGAGACCCGTGTCTTTACACAGGCTAGATGATCGCAGCAAAACCCAAATTACAGTCTAAACCAATTAGTGGCACTTAACGAGGTGGGGGGCGGGGGCAAAAAAGA
>JAABNX020000070.1:5159335-5172107 GCA_015163995.2 Mormyrus lacerda | reverse complement strand
ATGAAGTAAAATAACAGGCTTGGAACCCCCCCCCCCCCCCCAAAAAAAAAAAAATCGAAAAAGAAACAAAGCGACTACTGAATCAGAAATGCTATCATTCCTTGCCAACTCAAGACCCAGAATGCTTTGCACACCAGTTTCTTGTGGCACAACAGGAGTTTCACTGAAGCAGTTAGTTCAGTGTCTCTCTCATGGGGACATGGCCTCACGATTACAGATTTGAGCATAGCCATTTCCTGAAGCACGTGCCACGACGCCATTCTCCAGAAAAGAGTCTCCACCCACAACAAAAACAGTTTGGTGGATTAGAGGAATTAGGTGACAGGGAAAAAAAATATCAGGCTGTTATTATTGGAAGCTCAGTAGATCACTTGATCTTCGTTTCAATACCAGGAAGCTGCCATATGAATGAGGCAGCACACAGAAAGCTCACGGTAAAGAACGCCTGCTCCTCTTCATCCAAAGAGCCGCCTGGAGCCAGTCATCTGCTCCACATGACCGGCCACGAGGCTGTGGTGTGACTTCTGGGGCGTCATGAGGAGGTCCTGGCGAGACTGCAGGGCATCCAGCAGCTTCCTCTACAATGTGCACCAACCCGCCTACAAACTCCAGCTTTGGCTGGTCCGCATGTGGATAGAGCTCAAGTTCAGGAGCAATGATGGAGCAGCATCCTCCTTGGGGATGCTGCTGCTGTACTTCTCAACGTGTACCTTAAACCAAACAGCTCCTGGGTACAATACGTGTATGAATGGGTAAGTTGTAACCTTATACACCAAGCATAATATAGGGAACCTGCTAAGCAACTAAATATTACGCTGAAATAACAACATAACCTGAGAATCACGGGGATGGGACGTTCTAAGAGCCAAGAGCAGCATTGTGAGTCATGCACCGCTATACCGGGCTGAATTATTCACTCCTGTGTCAACTGTCAAAGCAAGATGGAAAACCGGACAGGTAGAGGGGGCGAGGCTTGTTTAGAAACCGCTCACCACAGGGCAAACACAAGAACAGAGGCGTCACCGTCACCTCGATACTGCTGGCGGGTAAACAGAGAGGACGCACACCCTGGCTTACGGTCATGGCATCGGAGGGCCTTTTTAGGGTCATCGTCACAGCACAGCGCATGAAAGTCCTGGCTGATGTTACCGGACACCGCGAAAATCAGGACGGGAATCGACAGAGGGAAACGGGTCATGGAGACAGACCTAATTAGGTAGTCGAAGCCATAAGATGGGAGATGGTGCCAGATCGGCACAGCAACTGTATTTAGTCTGGTTCTTAGAGATGTGTCCTTTTCTTTAGTGACAGACTGGGAAAGTCTGCTGGTCTCTAAAGCAAGCATCTGACCAGCTGTGTCTACAGAGGTCCTCACAACATTTGGTGCAATGACTTTGGCAGCCCCTCCCTCACTCTGGTCCTGCCCTCCGGGAACTATTCCAGATCTCCCAGAGTGGCCATGCCCACCCCAAGTAGCATTATCCTCCTATTCCCCTCCACACTCCTCTCCTCCATCCAGAGCCTCTCCTATTTTAGCTGCATTCAGAGCATAAATCTCCTAGAAAGGACAAGCATCACCCTCCCCAACCCCACGACCCCCTAGCCAGGCATAAGTCACAGAGAGCCTGCCCACTAGCCCAGAGACTGACAGATGGGCGTTTCCTCACGCTCCAGCCATTTCATGAGGCAAACGCTGCAATGCAGCAAGAGTAAGACTCCGTCGCCGACAGCGGCTTGGCTGGTTTTTGGTAACCGTGGCATACCAGCTTTGGCAACACCGCTCACTTCCACCCTCACCCACCATCAGCCAACCCCACCGATCATCAGCGGCGTGTCTGCGGAAGCGTGGGACAGGCTGACGCGGCGAGTGCAGACCTGAGTCGCCGCTGAGCTCTTCAATTATTCACACCTCTCTCTGCTGTCGGGCTGCATCAATTATTTGCGTTGCAGCTCCGCGTGATCAGATCGCACGTCCATCATGGCAATCAGCTGCCACGTCTGCCTCAGAACATGCGACTTCCGGGTGACCAAACCACAACTCATACGAGCACCAGGTTCAGGAAACTGACACAATAAATGGAGAAGAAGATTGATACATCTATCATCTTATTTAATAACACAACTACTTTCAGTTACAGACAGAGACAATAACAGCTCAAGATAATCAGTTATCTTGTAATTATCATTCTGAAGTAGGTCTTACTTATAATCTTGCTCAGTGGTTCAACAGCGATTATGCTTCCAAGGCTAAGCTATGCAATTCAGACAACATGCAGTCAACTGAGCTCATCTCAATTGACGTTATATGAAAAAGCAAAAACAGAATTCAGACGTCAGCCTCACCACATATTCAACAAAACAAACTCCCCTTCTATGTTCTAGATCACCACGTCCTTCGAACTTTCCTAAAATGGTCATCCCAGGGTCACTGCCACTTAGTAACTAACTGGCCAGCAAAGCCAAACCCTTCACTTGGGAAGCCTGACAAGACAGGTATGCTACGTTCACACTACAAACTTGTCTTGTAATTGGGAGTCTTGAAGTCGTTGTGGTTTACACACTACATGATTGATCAGTGACACACTGACGAGTCTGCTGGGCCTCTACACTACGTTTTGTCACAAAATCACAGGTGTGAATGACCCCAGAAAAATCACAATTCTAGTGTCAAAATATTACAAATTCTTAAAACACTTTAATCAAATGAGGAAACAGTATCACGTACATTGGGTCTTTAGTGACCCGGCATATAAAATATACAGACACACAGGTTTGTAATTATATCTTTGTGGGGACTCTCCATTCATTTCTATGGGGAAAAACCCTAATCCCAACATTACGACCTTAACCCCTACCCAGCCATAACCATAAGTAACCAAATACAAGACTTTTGGTATTTTTAGTTTGATTGCATTTGCAGATCTTTGTGGGGACCAGAAAATGCTCCCCTTAAAATCAAAACAACAGGCTTTTATTATATTGTGGGGGACATTTGGTCCCAGAATGTAACATAAACATAACCCACATACACACACAAATATATATCTCCCTGAACATTAAGAACAGTTTCTATACAAACTGAACTTTTTATACCTTTTCCAATTCATCTGGTTTCCACTCACATAATTTCTTGCATTCTCATTGGCTGTAGCTCATTGCCAGTTGATTTGGAGTTGCTGTCAGGGATTAGCATATTAGCATGCTAGATATCGGACAGGTGTCTGCAACACATTGGCGACTACGTTGGGTCGGGTCACGTTTTTGAAGAGATCACAAATAGCGATCGAGCACCAACCGGATAAGCAGCGATATTTTAATATAATTATGCCTCCTATCTGATCTCCAAAAGTGGAAAATTGGGGCTAAAGTTGTGTAGTGTGAACTTAGCATTAACAGTCTTGCTTCATCTCCTATGAGGCCACACAGACCATCTTCAAATGAATCTGTTTCAAAGAGCTGAAGCCTACTGGAGCAACGATGACATATAGCATTCACCACAGTGATAAAATAAGCCTCAACTGATGCTTCAGAAAGTGGTAGATCTATGTCAGACTTCCTAGACATACAAGCAGGTGTGCATGAATTAGACCTACATATTAAAGCCGCGATATCTTTGCCGAATCAGAACATGTGGTCTGTCTCCGTTATTTTAACAGTGCCACCACAGCAGGTCAAGAACTTTCCAAACTAAAGAGCTCTTTGCACTAAATGAACCTTTGGTAAAACCTAACGATCGCAGAGCAATTCAATTACCCGGGCTAGGAGAGCAGGCTGATGTCATCCGTGACTGCTTGGGGGATGATGCGGCACTCAAAGGAGTTGCCATAAAACCGTCTTGGGCACCAGCCAAATCAATTCGGACATTTGAGTCCCAGGTGGCCGGAATGACCAAAATGCATCAAAATTCCAAGCTTCTGGTACCCTTCATCACCTCCAGGTTAGGATCCTTCTTACTGGAGCAGTCCCAGAGAATAAAATAAGAACTTTCCATTCAATTCTCAGACCTACTGCTTGCACAAGACACTAGTCTTGTAGCCATACTGTATTGCAAAAAATTATGTGCAATGTATTTTGCAATAGATGCCCCAAACATCTCTTACCTATCTTCTGTGCTGAAAACAGGCAATTACACACCAAAAGGAATACAGTAATAAATAATAAAGCCGTCATCTTAAAAGGCTTTTGGTTCTTTTCGGAAGAGTTGCCCCACAAAGGAGGAAAGAGGTGGGTTCAACAAAACAGGATGCTCTAAATGTGTTGTTTTTTTTTAAACTAAAATATCAGCCAGCTGCTTTCCTGTTGCAAAAACCGAACACTCAGTAGAGCAGAGGGTGGTGAGGAGACTGACGTGGCTAGAAGTGGCCGCATTAAATACCTAAACCAGAGAGGCCACAAAAGCTTCACACTTCAGACTACAGTACCATGGCACCATTGCTTTTGGTTCTTTAAAAAAGCAACTGTATATTACTTCTCTGTGTTGATTTTCCACTGACGTAAAAACTGGTACTGACAACTTGAGCTGGGGTATTTTGTAGGCTGCTGTATATTATAGGGCTTGACAATGAGTGATATTAATACCAACACTGCATGTTATGCACATGCAATTCTTACACTGCAAGGATCACAATAGTCAGCTGGGTTGAGAATAACCTTTTGCATACCTTTACACTTTATACAGATTATATTATTTTTACTTTGTAATAGAAAACAAAACTTAGCAAGCAATGCAATTTTAATGACTGCCCCCCTTCAAGATTATGTAGCATATGTTTACAAAATCAGCTTAAAGCAAGACAATCATAATCATTTTCATTCTTACTGCACCTAGACAGGTTTATGAAAAATGTACTTTAAACTCCTTTTATGCCATATTAATACCCCAATATTTATTACATCAAAGTCACATTGTGATACTTAAATTTTGCAATATCATGCTGCCCTAATATATTATATAAAATACCCTTATTAATTCTTGGTATCCCCTCCTGATCTTGTTGCATCTGTTCTTCCGACCAGGTTGTACTCCACCAGAAATCCATGGAAAGAGAAAGTACCGAAACGGTACCCGGTGCAGTGGAAAAGCGCCATAAGAATGCTCACCCAAAGTGCAAACACGCATCGCCACTGTGGGCTAAAAATTGCAGGCTGGAGGGAGGCAGAATTTATCATTTAGCCAAGGGCCACTGTGTCACTCACACTAGAGGCGACAGCTTAAGGCACAGACTGGCAGACTGAATGGGTGACAGGAAAGTTCAGAAAAAGGGCAATCTCAGGCACTGGCAGCATTTTCCAGCACTGCCTCCCCAGACACCCACAAACACTGTAGTCAACATCAAAAGAATCAGCGAATAAACCAGGGGAACACATGCAACATGAGGTTAGACAAGGAGTACTATCATGGTGAGGGCTAGGGGCAGCAGTGGGCCCATAGGAGCTAGACAATATCAGAAAAAGGTCCCAGTACTGCTGGTATGACACTCCCAACAGCACGGCTGAATTACCACATGACCTTTGACGCTCCTTCAACAGATACCTCCCTACATGCCTCTATAATGCAGGTATCTATCCTGCTGACTACTGACTGTCATTACTTAACTAACTAAATCCACAGCAAACACTGTTCGATATCAAATTCCATAACAGGTTGATATCCATAGAACTGGTGACAGGATTAGCTATATAAATAGGTCATAATGTTAAATCACCACTTTCTATGCCTCTTTGGAAGCACAGCAAACCTAAAAGGGTGATGCAACATTTTTATCGTAACATAACAGAACGACCAGTATCTTTTGTATTGAAGTAAAAGATTTAATTAGCATCAACAAATCAGCTCAAGATATTACCCAGAATTCCTCTCCTCCAAACAAAAAAACAATCCAGTCATGCTTCTACTAGAGCACAGCACACAGAACACAGACATCATGCCCCCTTCAGCAAATCACAGAGTCAGAGCAGCGTGAAATCCAACACGTTGCACGGTGCATTTTGGCACGAATGGACCAGCATTAACCAGTGTTTAGAGATCCCCGCTCACTGGGGAGGAGGAAGACGCTAGGCTAAGCTAGGTGCAAGCAGAGCCGGGGACGTGCTACACTGCAGACCGGCACTGGTGAATTATTCCTGAAAGCCCTGTTGGGAAAGGAGCTGCCACAGGACACTAAAGTCAACAATGGTGACAGAGCAGAAGAGGGCAGCTATCCAAAGCCCAATTTCACCGACCTGTAAAGCATCGAGTCACCGGGTGGCAAAATGCTCAGACCTGAATAGGTGACATCAGGGTCCGACACTTAATGCGTGCCAACATTTAACAAGAACATGTGCTTCCTCAAAACAAGAGGAACAAGGGGAAGAGTCAAGCTGGAGCAGGACTTGCAGAGTATCTCTGGAGAAGGGAGCAGTGAGCTGATTCCAGCGTTTCATCTCTAGGGACGGTGCAAATCCTGTAAGCTACTGAGCCCAACTAGAAACCTCAGCCATGCATGCCCCAGTAGACCTGCCAGGCCTAAATCCCTCATTGCTGCTCCTCCTCCTACTACTACCACTAATGCCATAAAATTATGTAGAAAAAAAACCCTATAAAGTGATTAAGTCATTTTAACCAGTGCAATCATATTTTTTAAACACAAAAGCAGGAGTCTAATTCTTAAATTACTGGTTATTTCCCCTACTTAACATAATGGTACCAAAAACTGTATCTGTTCGATGGGACTTTATGCAGCCAAAACAGCAACTTAAAACCAGAAACACTCTTTCTTGTTACAGTAACACACTTCAAAGAGCACTGGTTTTACTTTGTCCATTACTGGTGTTAAGAGAAAAATAGCCCCTGGGAATGCTTTAAAGCTGTCATTTTGGCTCTTTTTTTTTTTTCAATATTTAAAAAAAAAAAAAAAAAAAACAGAAACATAAAGCATGACTCAGTTCCACTTCAAACACTTTTGATTAGTGTGATTAGGCCTGAGCAGAAGCAGATGGCTGAGAGGGGAAAAAAATAAAATGAAATAAAATTCCTGGTGGATTCTGGGTAAATTATGCCTTTTGGAATGCTGGCTTCGGCACAGCCAATGAAATGAGCCACTGCATCAAGTCATGCCAACTCAGCAGGCAGACTGCACTGTGAATGGTATGTACAGATATATTTAAGACAAGACGTATACATATATTTCCATTTGGCATTTGTGTATACCTTTGTGCATTTTGCCTATGTGTATACCTAAGTATATATATATATCTCCCAATGGCTTATATCTCCTCCTTGCAATATATTTATAGATAGACCAAAATGAATGAACATTCACACACATTTTTGGACTGCAGAAGGAAGGGAGAGCCTTTTTCCCATATCTCACATGAGCAGATCTGACTTACACGTGGAGATGTTCTTTTGTTCTGCGAACCGGTTTTTCACACAGACTCAAAGCATGAGAGGGAATGCATCCGCCCAGCATAAACACACGACACAGCGCACGCGTACACTCTTTGTTCCCCCTGGAGCGGAACGATCCACTCTGTGACCATCGTCAGCTTTATGCTTAGTCAGTTTTACTTTGCGGTTACCAGAGGAAAGGGCGCGCAAAAAGAGGGTGGTTCTGTTAAACCACCTCGTGCACAAAAACCTTGCAAAGTGGCTCGTACTACCCATGCTAATCATATACAGGACCAAGGGTCTAAGTAATGATATTCTAGGCCTGTATTTGTACGGGTGCGTAGTGAGAGTATTATACCTTTTAATCACACCGAACTAGAGGTTAAAAAACATGCATGCAATGCAATGCTTGTTAAAATCAGCTGTAAACAAAATATTACATTTATCATATTGAAAACGTATACCACAGTTAAGGGGACACGTATTTAAAAATAAATTAACAGCATGGTGGCCTATCCGACTGAGAGCAGGTCACAGACATGCTGCGATTACCCTCTGCAAAGAGAACATTTTCCAGTTTTATAGCCAAGCATTTTCTGCATTCAGCAAAGTGACCCACTGCTTATTCCCAGATGACACACAGGAAAGAAAGACCTCCCCACACACAGTGTCCCATGCTTCTTAAGACCTGCTCAAACTCTGCATTTCAGATTATAATTCATCATAACACATATCCTTTACAGCATACAGTAATCCCATTCTGTGAGATTACCCTCTAAAGGTAGCTGGAGAAAGCCTAAGCTTCACCCTTTCGGGAAGACATGCAACTAAACATTTATCAGTTATTCTATCTTTCACGGCCATGCAGCATTAATGTTACACAAAGATGCGAACCAATCAGGGAGACACGGGAATGCAGGCTGAACCTCGCTTGACCCTTGGGGACCTGAAAACAAACGTCACAAGTGCATCCAAAATCCCTCACACCTGATGATCAGGACACAGCTCCCAAACCCAAAGACGTTTGCCAGCGCCAGGATAATATCCTATTGTTATATAAAGGTTACATAAAAAGTCCATCAAAACTATTAACAGAGCTAGACAAGTTAAAAATGAATCAGACAGCACGATTTAGCCCATTTTTCTCAAAATTAAGGATGTGAGCATCTTAATCTGGTTTGGAGGAAGGAGTGTAACCATGTGTACAAATGGTGGATTCTGTCAACGTGTCATTCAGTAACCTTGTAATGTGCATTAAAATGACCACAAAATAAGAGTATGACCATAAGATGGTATTCATGGTGCATTAAGTGTGATAGAATATTAATTTCATTACAGTCAGGTATGCGCAAACAGCTGCAGAAAATTAATCCCTGTACATGGAATCTGAATTTACACAGGGCTTTCTTCTCTGCATTGCTACTTTCACAGTGAAATGAAAAATACTGCAAAATGATATTAATAATGACGATTTGGGGTTTGATTGCATGTTGAGGGATGGATAAGGTTAAGGGAGAGATAGTGGTTCATTCCGCATCATTCAATAGGAACTGGTTCGGTTCTGTTCAGAACGGCTCGGGTAACAGCTACCTGTAGGTCAGCTCCGTGCGTCCTGCAGTCCGCGTATCTCTCCCAGGACCGGGAGAGATCGTCGAGCTGCCTGGCAGACATGGCGCTACAGGGCTCGGGCTCCGCCGAGGGATGCGCGATAGAGCGCCCCTCATCGACGGAAGCGAGTTAAGGCAGCCCAAGTGGTCCAACAGCCGAGCACGGCTGTGACGCAAAATACTTCATAATTTTCCTTTCAACTTTTAAATGTTTTTTTTTAATCCACTTCTGACAACTGGGCGGTTTTTGCTTGTGGTATTCCTAAAACAGAAATCGCACAGGATGTCGGATTAGTTACTCAGACGGTTAATACTTATACATCTCACTCAATATTTCCATACAGTAACGCGGGATACTAACCACACACACTGACACAGATGTCCGCTTAGTGGAATCTAATAAATTACTCGTGTGCTATCGGTTAACAAGCAATAGTTGCATTTTGACATTCGTAATAATTAGCAATACAGCACTAATGACAGCCCATTTCCCAAGCGGCAGCGCAGAATGAGCTAACGGACTAGCAATCAGGCGTAAAACAAATAACGAGAAAATGTTTTATTAGTATTATTATTTAGATGAGGTACAAACCTAGGTGCGTATTTACGACACCGCTGTCATTAGCTAATTTCATCACCCATCCGCGGCTTCCAGGATTGCTGAAGCTTTGAAGCAGCCGCACTCTGCAGTACAGTTAGCCTACCGGCTAGCTAACTACCAGTACCTCAGTAGACAAACGGCAGAGCCCCCCCTCTGCAAAGTTATTCGTTATTCGCCCCATTTCATTAATTCTGAGACTCGCTACCCCGTTATTCTGCAATACGTTTTGCTAAATTAGTGTTCAGCCCGGGAGGACTTGCAGCAGGAGGAAGCCCGTCCCGAAACGTACCCAGCTCTCAGCCCGGTCCCATTGGCAGCGCGAGCCGCCGGATTTTGAGGGAATAACACCGAAAACGCACAAAACTACAGGAAATAACGCCCACACGCTGCAGAAACGGAATCAATTGGCCGAAAAGGGACCGAACCCCAATCACTCAAAGCGATCGACCCTAAAGACGCTCCGCTTTCCGTGGGCAGCAGTATGACGTCATACAGGTTCTAGTCTTCTGGGAGGAGCTCGCCGCATAAAATGCGTGGAATAGGCAGATAGAGGCGCTTTCACATTGCTAGGAGAAAGCAGCCCTCATAAACTGCATAGCACGCAAGGCATTGTGAGCCTAGCTGCATCCACAGTCACTGGTGACTTGGGACTTAGTACCTTTTTCAGTCAAGGTGCAAAATATTCTCCTGGAACTGGTCACGCAATACAGTGGTAGGTACTGCTGCTTCCATCAGGCATCAAACGTACGTGTAAATATTCATGGAACACAAGGAACTTGAAATCTGTACTTAGATCATTACTCTAACCATTAAATTCCAAGATAACCCGACGCTTTAAAAGATCCTATAACAATTAATAAGCCATGGCCATCCGACGCTAGACTTACTTAGGTTTTTTTTCTCTACGAATGACAAATTTATTCATACTTTCACCTTATAAAGATCAACTTGTACTACCCAATGTAGCAGAAAGTGACTCGACGTTTTCTGTCTGCCCTCATGACAGAAGGGCTGTTAGATGGACCTGAGCCAGTTAATTGGCTATAGCGGCTTGTCGGAGGATGAACCAGTTACGCAGGCATCACTTTCGCCTCTTTTATATTTCACCGATGCTTTTGTCAGTGTCTGCCATAAGATCAGTTGACTAGGTTCGCAGGAGCCCATTTCCAGATCCAAATAGCTAATTTGGTAGAATTCACCCGTGGTGATGTTTCAGGTGAGTGTCAGGTGCTAAACGTCCGCATGATTTCAGTCACTGCCGGCGTCAGAACAAATCTGACTTTTTTTTTTTTTTTTGGGGGGGGGGGGCACGCGACATAAGTTTATTTAGAAATGAATGAAAAGACGCTATCCTGCGGGGTTGGCACGTGAATGCCCCCCACCATGACAGCGACCAACGACCTTGACTCTGAAACCCGATGTATAGTCATTGCAAATCATTATTATTATATGTGTATGATCAATACAAGTTGCGACATGTGTAATGCACAATAGAACATGCACAACAGATTGATCCTCGTATATTTCAATGCCGTTCCGGAGGTTCCTTTCGCTTCTTTATAAGAACATAATGCAATAGTCAGATGACTGATTACACAGATAGACAAATTGGGCGAATGTACATTGCCCATGTAGAGAGGTATTCATCGTTTTACTCATGCATAAGACGTTAGGGGTGTATATCTGTCATTAAATTAAATCTGAGAGGGACGTGTCCCCCTCACATTTCATAATTATTCGATTGGACCCTCCACATTTAACATAAATATTAGTTTTATGCCAGTGCCCCCCTCCCCCATTTAAAATGTTTCTGACACCCGGCCCTGATCTCTGTCACTGCGCATATGTGACAAACGATCAAAATTCAAGCTATTTCAGTATAGCAATATATGTCTTTTATCATCATTTTAAAGAACATCTATGTAGAATCTTGTTTAATTGTTGAATACTCTCGGAAAAAGTGAAAGTGAAATGGATTCATTTTCCATTGTAATAGATCTATGTTCGGACGAAGACCAATAATGGAAAAAGTTCGAGTAAACTTTTCGAAGTTTTAATTCGGGCTTCATTACAATGAACCTGTTTGTCCTGAGGCAGAAAAATCTGTAAAGGGTTCTTTAGATAGTGAAATCCGGTCCATAGGAATCGTTTGGGGGAGATGCAGCTCTGGAGAGTGACATCCCATTGGGATCATGGAAAATGCCTAGCTCCCGTTGCCCTGCAAAGCACTTTTCTTTCAAGGACATGATTAATTACACACAGGGGGGCAATGAAACCCCCGCATTCATGTCCTCTGGATTTAATGCCCAATCAAACTATGTTGATCATTACTATTTGGTTTAGGCTTGATATCCCAAATCATTACTGCTGGGCTGTTTTTTTTTTTTTTTTTTTTTTTTGCTGCGATGCGAGAGATTCTTAAAACCCGTATTAACCTTTATATCGTCTGTGGTCTTTCTGAGTCGTTACAAATTATATTTGGTTACATATGTTTACATGTTACGAACACAGAACCGTTTGCAGATGTCTTTTTATCATGTAGTTGTATACAGTGACATCTAGTGGTTATATAGTTCATCTCAACCGGGTCCGTTTGCCAAAAGCACCCGTTAGCAACATACAAAATTGAACCCATTCTGCTGCATCGACCCAACTATGCAAGTCGCTACGTATGCTTTTGGGAAACGCACGCCAGTATGGTTAGGTTGAAAACAAGGAGTATCTTTCAGTAGAACACTCACACAGAAAATCATGGTGTAAACTGACTAAAGTATTGATGAACTCGTGTGCCTACTGTTTGGGAATATTTAAAAGTTATCCTATCTATAAAATAACCAGAACCTTGTCGGAAAAAACAGTGCATATAGGAATAGCAATAAAACATTTACATTTGACAGGCAGAGGAGGCTGGCTATGAATGTCACAGAGTACATAACTAACAAACTGGACAGCATCGACAGCTCTTTCATTAAATTCTGCTACAGAAACGTGACCCCATTTTGATTGTAGGAGCTTATATTGATTTAGCATTTTTAATCCATCCATCCATCTCCTAACCACTTATCCAGGTCAGTGTTATAGTAGGGGCCTGGACCTTTTCCCAGGCAGCAACGAGCACAAAGCTGGGATATGACTTTGAATGGGATGCCAGTCCATCGCTGGGCGGGGGCAACGCACGCACGCGCACGCACGCAC
>JAABNX020000070.1:5059432-5086951 GCA_015163995.2 Mormyrus lacerda | reverse complement strand
ATCTTACATGAAAATGGATATAACGAAATTCGGTTATAACGAAAGAAATCTGCCGGCCCCAGAAAATCGTAATAACCATGCTCGACTGTACGTCCTTTTTTTAATCTGGTTTAAGCACACATAGGAGATTCCCTACTTGTACTATAAATGTTTTGAGTCATGCATTTGGCCCTTTAAATACAAAACTAACCGACTTCTCTGCTAATATGGGCTTCCTTTTATCAGAGAACAATCCTAATCCCAAACACTGTACCTCTAATCCATTTTTGGGCTGGACAGGAACCCCGAGTGCCAGGGGGTGTGTGGCTGGCACATTAGTAATTCTCTGCCTTCTCAACAGCACACGCCCTAGGACACGGAGATCTCCTAGTGATCCCGGTTAAATATGCGATCTTACATGGCCGTTGAATAGCAGATCTCAGACGTGACTGAAATGTTAGACGTCACCTAAGGACACAAATGACTGCTGCTAGCCCCATCTGACAATCCAAGGATCTCACAGTGCCACCACAAAGCTGGTGAGATAGACCTGCAGGGACATTAATCACATCTTAATCCTCCTCCTGAGAGGGGGGGGGGCTACCATAGCTTAAAGCAAACAAAATAGAAAAAACTTAATTTACACCTTTTTAAATGGTTCACCTTTTAACGGCTCCCAGAGAAATACCTTATCCAGGACGAGGTTCATTACTCAATTCACATCCCCCAGGAAATGTTAAAATGAACCTGCACACACGAACAGGTAACACGTGTAAATTTCACCCCCATTTAAGGCTATAATCCACGTCTTAAAGCCAAAACAGAAGCTTATCACATCTACCCAGTGCAAGTCATCTAACCTTCTAACAAAGAACACTCCATCACTGTCACACCTTATCATGTTCAGCTACCAGCATTGATACTAACAGTTTTACAGAGTAATCACCTTAAGTCCTTCCTAACTTTTCATTATAAAAATTTTAAGATAATCGATACCGCATTTAAAATGTGTGTCAAATGGCAGGACACCGTTGCCTTTGTAAAGATACAGCGTTCGTGGCTTTCGAACGGTGAATCTGTTCACCAAAGGCATAGGAAGTGTCAAAGCTGCGTTGTTGCTTTAGAGGCCATCAATGCACCTTCATTTGACATGCAAATTATCAGCAAACACTGAGCAGACCTCTAGCAAATGGCACAATGGTGGAGAGAAGGAAAGCTTGGGGAGCAGCCTGAGGACTTCTAGGGAATTATCTTTGGCAAAAATGCAGACGCTTAAATCCTTAATTGACCAGCTCCGACGCTCTCTGTTCGGCCCATGGATAGCTGTGCACATATGCTCCCACATGAGCGGGCAGTAATGTGGCTATATGTGCTGCAAAGTGGTCTGTTGGATTGAGCAGCTCTTTGATGTTGCATCTGTCGGACAGCCTCAGTTTGATCTCTTAGATCAGGGCTATTCAAATCATGGTCCTTAAGGGCCGAGCACTGCTGGTTTTCCAGCTTTCCTTTACCTGAGAGCCAGTTGTGAAGCCTCTGGCCAATTAGAGCCAAAAAATTATTAAGCTAACTGCCTGGGAGACTTGAAAACAAGGTCTGGATTTGGAATCGAGGGCCAGATTTGAATAGGGGTCTTAGATCATTAGTGTTTTCTAGGTTTGGTGTCAGGAACAGGAACACTTGCATCTTGTGCACCCAAGTGACATTTTGTAACGGAACAACCTGCCGTGCTCACAGTTCCCAATGAACAAACAAATGCAGTATGTACTTACCTGAGTGAAAAGGGTGCCAGGGCTTCCAAGGAAAGCTTATGCGTATTGAAGAGATGGATTAAGATGGAGCTTAAAGGTTATAAGCCAAGTTCTTTTGTTGTGACGTTTGGCTGAAGTTTCTTGATTCAGAGAATGAGGGTGTGTGATTTAGTTTGGGTTTGTGTGGCTCAATGGGATTGTTACAATGTTTGTTTCCTTGCACCTTTTCATCATATTAAACCCTGCTAGTTATTCGCTCCACTTTTCTTTGAGGTACAGTTTATCTTTTCAGTCACATTAGAGTGAAAAGGGGTGTTAATGTTCTATTTAGAGAAACACTTGAGAGGATAATGTAAATCGTAGTGGTGACGGATAGCTCTGAAATGTCCCTCTCAGGTTTTTAAGGTATTTACTGTACTGTGTCTCCTCCCTCACATGCTTTGGTTAGACTGACCTACAAAGTGAATCTCGCATGTGGGATCTGAGCTCTCCTGTGTCCTCCCTGACCAACCAAATGCCAGCATATCCCATCAGCCCCACGCAGAAGCGGGCTGGAACACGGACGGCGGTGTCCTGATGAAAACGACAGTGACATAATGAGTTCTTAGTTTCTGTTGAAGAGTTTCTATTGGCAGCGTTTCAGCCACCCCCTACCCCCAAACACCAGCAACTGGCCCCCCGGTGAGAGTCTCGACTCTTAAAAGGACCGGACACATTTTGAGTCGAGTGGAATGCGGATTGATGATGTAGATGCAGAGCACAGTCATCAAGAGATGGACCACGACTTCCCGGCACCCCCTGCTCCAGACCCCGGGATGACGGCCCCAAAGCTGCATCTCCTCCATGAATGGGCAGCTTTTCTCTACCTTGGCTTCCACTCTTGGCTCCTTTGGGCAGAGCCCAGCTGAGCAAATCACTGGGCGTTTGGCCAAAAGGGACACAAGTTGACCTCATGTTGCTTTTCACGCATTCACTCCTCATGTGTCTATTTGCCAGGCTCAGATCCCCCTCCCCCCCCCCCCACATTCAGTGAATGACATCTGTGTTATTACTGTCACACAGCTCGTTTGGCCACGGCCCTGGACTCCTCGTGGGTAATATCCTTAATATACAGTCGTCCCAGAGCGCACTCGGCCACTAAACCATCCCTTTGTTTGCCTCCATATGCCTCTTTTTATAACCTTTTGCCCCCCAGAGTCCTTTTTGGCATATATCTACTATTTTTCCAGTCAGATACATAAAGAGACTCCCACCACCTCAATATGTCAGCTTTTTCTTTTTTAAAAACAATTGCGCATCTTTCCACACCTAGACCCTAAACACTCATGGACAAACTAGGTAATTAGGTAGCAAAAACTGGCAGCTCATGCTCAAGTTAAATTTTTGTTTTAAATACCCGAAATGTTGATGAATACTGGGAATGTTCCTGATGAGGACGCAGCTCTGGGGGAGCCCCCCTCACGCAAACAAAGATTTTGAATCCAAATATCCACATATTGCTGACATTCATAGGATTTTCCCTTAAAAACGTTGCATACCCCAAAGAGCAAAATGACCCAGAGGTTCAATCATTCATTTCTGGAAGATTAATGAAACTGACCCCCATTCAGCATGAACAGAGGTGTCCATTTTGCTGCAAATCCCCTTGTAAACGTAAGGGAAATCTCCCTGGCAAAAAGCAATTTGTATATAACAGGGGTTCCTAACACTAGCTGAGATAAACCAGGACGTGCAGAGTGTCAACAGACCATGCGTGGCTCAGGGGGAGGGGGGGGGGGACTCAGTAATGCTTCAGCTAAGCAGGAGCGATAATTAATCAGAAAAGTCGGGAGGGAGATACCAAACACCACAAGACCCCAGCGTGACAGACTGAAAAGTGAAAATTAAATAGACAAAAAAAGGAGTTTTCACCATCAGCAGAGTGGCGCCATGGCAACCAAATAAAGACAAGGGGCCAAATAAAATCCAGAGAGGAAGCGATTACACAAACGAGACTACTGTGCGAACGGAATGTCAGAAAGTGGCAGAGAGGAGAGGAAGAGGTGAGGAAGAGGAGGAAGCCTCCCGTGGCTCCGTGGAAATGGCGAGTGGCGGCAATGGGGGCAGAGTCCATGGGGCAGATGAAATTTGGAAGTGGAAGTGCTGGTAATTAAAAACAATTAAAATGAGCTGGGAAAGTGTCAAAAAAAGCCCGTTTTTTTTCATCTGCTGACAACATTTTGCCTCGTTTGGTAAATTCTGTCTGGCTGTACTTCGTCTGGGAGAGAATCTAGGTGGTAAATTCACGGGAGGCTACAGGAGCGCCCGCGAATCGGTGCCACGTGGCTGATTGGCTTCTGCCGGAAGGGCTCATTTGCATAAACCGCCGATGTGACGCGCCCGCCGATAAAAGCAGTTTAGCCCGACTGGTTTTAACTTGCGGGCATCTTTGATTTGATTCTTGCCCCGGCAACTTTTTTCCCCGTCATTTCTCTGGAGGCTGGTGCCCATCAAAACAGGGAGGAGGAGAAGGCGTGTGGCCGAGCTGGGAGATCGGCGTCCGTGGCCACGCCTTCCTCCCCCCAGAAACAGGCATTCTGGGCGACGAGCCTCAGGGATGGGCAGGAATGGCAGCCGTTAGATTGATTTCATTAGGAGATGGCAATACGCCACATGACGGTGGGGGTCGGGAGGGGGGGCTGAAAAGAAGGCACCCCCCCCCAACCACACAACAGTGCAGGTGGTGGTGGGGGGGGGGCATCCTGACAGTCAGGGGGGCTGGCGTGCTGCAACATCTCCGTTATGAGAAATTTTCTGCTGTCAACATCGTAACTCATCCGCATGCCCGTAGTTACACGCCTAGGGAATACGATTAGCGCCGGCTCCGTCTGAGCTCAGGACACGGAAAGAAAAACACACCTCTAAAGGATGATGCAAAACACAGGATTTTCGGGATGTGTTCCCAAACTCTGAGCCATCTCCCAAGGAGTTTCCGTGATGGACACCGTCAGGTACGTCACACACTCCACTGTGTAACTTATGCTCCCCCTGGCCCTAACATCCACACTCCACGGTGGGTTCATTGAACTGCCAGGAGGGAAACAAAGATGTCTGTGGTCATTACCAGACATTTAATTGTGTCTGTTGTGAGCAATCAGAGATGTAAGTGTTTGAGTCATCAGCTGGAATTGACTCTGGTTCATGCCGTACTGACCTCGAATTATATGCCCTTAAAGAATGTAAAGTCTAAAGTGTGCTTTTGAATTTTATGTGTGCTGTTGCCTGAAATGTTGGGAAAAGAAACTGTAAATCAAAACTGTAGGACGGACACCCTGTCAGTCCTCCTAGAATGCCGTGTCCACACTGTCATGCCCCCGGCGATGGTCAGATTTTCTTTCGTTCTCCAAGCCACCTGTGGTGACAATAGTTTCCTCAAAGGTCCCTGGATTTCCCCATCCGGTCACTAATTGCCACCTACCTTGTCGCTTCAGCCGCAAGCTAAAAGAGCATTTGGACCCTCGGTCCCTGTGGATGGGGATGTATGACGGCCAGCTGGTAGAAACCCGTGGGTAGTTCAGGTCCAGAGAGTAAAAATTCACACCAAGATTTTGTTTCAACCAATCAGTCGACTCATCTAGTTGGTTGAAACAAAATTTTGTCCTGGACCAATGAATTACCTCCTTCTGCTCTGCACACACATAAACTCTGAGTAAGGTTGCTGATTGGGTGGAGGAACTCAGGACTTTGTTTCACATCCAATGAAATTGTCTTGTGGACCAAAGGAAGTTGATTGACCCAGCGGTCAGCCGCGTCCCCGAGCCCCAGGAATCCCTTCAGACTCCTGCAGCTCCTGGCTGCTTCGTGGAGGCGCCATAAACGCCCAGTCAAAACAGATCATCACAGGAGGCCCAGCTGCCTTCAGTACAGTGTGAGAAAACTGCAGCCTCCCGTGAAACTGCTGTTATGTATATTATTTTGGAGTCGTGTTTGTGGTTATCTCACCATTGAAGTTAAAAGAAGTCGAACTCAGTGAGCAGTATTATCATTCTAATCCACAAAACCATTGCAGCCTGATCCGGTTACTGGAAGGAAGCATCCAGCAGCTACAGGGCTATGAATCTGGGGGGGGGCGGGCTGTCATCATAATGCTTTTGATCCCAATTTTAATTACAAAATCAAAGACACAACAACCCATTCTGTGTTTTAAATGTGAATCCTCTCCTAACATGCTGCATTCAATAACTCATCCATTCCGGATTCTCAGATTTTCATTTGGTGTTTCTGTTTAGGCACCACGGATTGCCAAAGCAGACACCGAGCTAAAACTGCAAAATTGGCACAGTATTAAAATGTTCCAGGAGAATGTCATTTTTAAAGCGCCTTGCGATGACAAACAGGGACACCCAGGAAGGGAAGGCAAAGTCAACATGGAGACATTCTCCCTTAAAATGGCGAAACACAGCAGAGGGAGAATCAGGTGCCGAACGGCGGCTGTGGCCTTCAGGGATTTTTTTTTCAATTACATGCTTTGTTGGGCTGCTAATCAGGTCGCCCTCTGGAGAGGACAGAGAAACAGCCCTTCCAGTTCCCGCCGCAACTTCAATTTCATGCCCTTCCTCTAGCTGAAGTCTTGACAGTTCCCATAAAGGGCTTTTTCAACCCAGCATCTGGCCAGCTGTCCACGGCATCTTCCATGTTGCATGTGACCATCTACAATCCAAAGATCTGGTCACGATAACATGGTAACACTAGTGACCAAGTGCCTAAATACACCACAAGTACATTTTTTTGGGGAATTTCCAGCTGATTGGATTGTTGGACGTGTTGATATAGGCAATGTCACACTGTTCATCCCAGAAGAGGATGCAAATAATATATAATGATTTAAATCCCTCACCATTAAATGTGAAGGAGTAATCTGATGACTAGCTTTAAATCCCATCTCAGAATGAAGATTAGAAAGTGAAAAACAAGAGTCAATAAGAGCAACTAAAATGTTTATTTCTATGACCTAATGCAGGTCGAGAATAGTCACACAGGATTTGCATGTTTAAAGTAGCTAATCGGTTGTTTCAGACATAAATCTACACTCATATTTGGGGGGGGGGGGGGGTCGGGTACTTATTCAATACTTAGACCTTTAAGGTCCATGGTACCCAAGCTGGGTAAGATGGTGCTGGGAAATATTTACAAAAATACGAAATTGCTGAAGCACCTTACATATTCAGAGCCCAATTTTTGAGCTTATCAACACTTATCCAACAAGACCCATTAGCTCCCGTTGCCAGGAGCTAAAATATCATGGAGGATACCAAAAACAAACAGGAAAACATAATCAGGAACGAAAAGGTGGCAGTGGGCTGTTCAGGTAAGCTTAGCAAATATTTCATAAACAAAGTTTATGAAAGATTAATAAAGCAGAGAACAATGTTGAGTGCAGCTGACATGAAGCTAGGATTTGGTACAGTATGGTCAAGACCGGCAGGAACAGGAAGTTAAACTTCCTGTCAACAGCCCAAGCAAGAGCCACTCTCCCCAAAAATACAGTCTATCTTAGTGAGCTGTCATGTCCACTTGGTCACCTTTTGATCATCTGCGGCAGAAGGATGGATTGGTTTAGTTGTCTTTGATATTGGTATGATGGGTGGTGGTGATGTGTCACATTTTCTGCCAAAAAAAGAAGCAACAACACAGGGAATCAATCATATCAATTATATGGAAGTGGTGGATAAGTCATCTTGTCTCGGCACAGTGGGAGAGATTGAAAATGAAGGTTCAGTAAGCAGTTAGGAAGGTTTTTACTTCAAACAGTGAAAGACAAGTAAATATGGATTATGCTAGCAGGGGATGTGGTGCCTCTGAACCGGTATTTATTAAGTATTTAGTGAAAGACCCAATCAGACCCGGTCATCTGCATTCCTGGAATCGATGTGGACTTTAAGCCATGAGAGGAATTCACTAATAAGGCTCAGCGTAAAGCGAAACGATGGCCAAAAGGGCCGAGCGGGAGGTGTGTGCATGTTCTGGAGAGCTCTCGTGTAGAGACAAAGGAGGACACTTTGCAGCCGCCTTTGAAAACGAAGGGCTGGCACGTGCCAGCCGGCCCAAACAGCACAGAGGGGATCCAGAAATGCCCCCCATCTCCCCAGCCAGAGTTTAACCCCAAACTGCAGTGGAAAGGCAAATGCAAACATCAGGACGGAGTGTAATTTATTAATGCTTTTTTGTTTATTCCATGGATAAGTCTGCAAGCAAATAAACACGAGAGAAACCACACTGCTGTCTCAAAGAAACATTAAAGGAGGAATGTACACATGCGGGTCAGGGCCCCAGCTGAAAGCTGATTGGCTCCCAGAGTGCCTTCTTCCCTGTCACTCACTGACTGCAAGCATATAATTGGCCATTGATAAGGTTGCCCCCTCTGATGCGTACCCCCTAAAAAATCCTAGAATCATCCCTGGGTTAAGGAGACCAGAAAGTCTAGACAACAATGCAGCTGCCTCAAAGGTATTAAAGAAGCTTAAATGGTATAACTGGCCAGTGACTGGGACGCTGGAAGCAGCGGTACAGTAAATAGCGGATGATGAGGCTGGCCCACCCCGCCTTAATGACAGATTATTACGGCCGGCTTTCACACCGCCTGAATGCCGCTCACTTCCATTGTCATCATCATTACATCTGCCTGCGCAGACCCACCGATAAGCAGTATAGTGATCCTCCATCTCTCTGCCATTACAAAAAGTCATTACTACTCACCCAGTCTATTATTAAAATGAATGTAAAGGTTAAATAATTATTATAATTAAAAACAAACAAAGAACGTAAGACATGTGTCACCCCTATTGTCTTTGTCTCCTTCCACTGTCTACTCCTAGTAACATCCACAGACGCCGCCCGCTACATCTGCAGTCTGTCTGTTTACTATCGTCTGTATTCTTCTCTTTATCATCTGGATGCCTAGATTTCCTTTGGGATTAATAACGTATCCATCCATCCATCCATCCATCCATCCATCCGTCTGTCCGTCCGTCCATCCATCTATCTATCTATCTAGTCTACTTCCACTGAGTTCCCCAGGTCCCGATCCATCACTCGAACCCTCAGCACAGAGGAGGTGCTGACCTGCAGGGGGGGTTTTGGAAGCGTCGCCCCGCACCGGCGCTGCTCCCTGGCACTCCCTATACTTCAAGTTACACTTTACTGACCGAAACGATGAAATTAACAGATGGCTAATAAAACGTTCAGCATGAGGCTCGCTGCTTCCTTCAGTCTCCCCCAGACGGGACATAAAACATCCAGCTGGCCTCGTTGATAAAGGCTGAGCGCATGTACCATCGATTAAACATATCGATCATCATACACCAATCAAAATCCATCCAAACAATAATTTAGGCAGCAGCTTCAGTGCAACACAAGGAAACTGGTATGATACAAAAGCTACCTTCGGATGGAACTTTCAAAAATTGAGAGTTGCCACCTGTTCCTGGCACTAAATAGCTGGGACAGAAGCCAAGGCTCACTGCCCGGCCGGCTGGGCTTGTTTATGACGAGGCTTGGCAGCAAACCTACGCTTGTTTTTACGAGCCGCGGGATACCTCATAACATTAGCGCAGAAGCTAATTATTGCCAGCGGTGCGTCCGTTACTGTGGCGCATTACAATATGCGATAAACACAACACTGCATTCAGAAAGATAATCATTGCAAGACTAAGTGTTAATAAGATATCCTTTATTGATCCCATGGGGAAATTCTTTAATAAAGTGTACATAGATGCTATCTGTGTGTAATCCATTCACCAGGGACGATTCCTCCCTGTGTGATATTTCTCTCCATTGTCTATTTGCACCATCAGTAAATGTGCACAACAGTGATAAATTGTATTTGTTTTGTGTTTGTTTTCTTTTGCACAAGCAGTCATTTGCACGTGGTAACTCCTCTGCTAATTGTTTTACCTGAAATGTATTGTGTTCCTGTAAATATGTAACTTTTTTTGAATTCTTTTTTTGTAGTCTAGTTTAAAGTACATGTTTAAATGTTTGAATGATGTATTTATTAGGTACAAGAAAAATGCAATGATTTCTTCTTATCAGTTCAGTGTGTGTTTGTTCAATATTGTAACTTAAATGATGGTCAGACCATGTTTTATGACTAATGCACCAGCACCGAAGACCAGGTCATTCCAAAGGATTCACACATTTTTTTCTGCCCCTTTATTGTACTGCAAAGTGTTTCTCCTGTGATACTGTCCTCTACTGCACATGGCGTGCCGAACCACAACCAGTTCTGGTATGTTTGTATATATTGCAGATAAAATGTTCTAAGGTATACTATTGTGCTACTAAAAACTCACCATAAGCACCTATATGAAGCCTTATTATACAGTAAAGCAGGTGAGGGGACAGGTCAAGCTGGCACACATCTTCCACAAAATAAGCCGACTCTATGATGAGTAACTAGAGGCTGTTGTTACCATGTTGGTCCGGCTAGGCAGGTCATCGTCAAGGACAGACGTCCCTCAGCACATCACGCCTCCTCGAAGACCTTGGGGCTTTTCTGCAGGGATGTTTCAAGGGCAGCTTTGGAAATCGGGGTCATTTTAGTGCTGGGAAATTCAACGACTCTCAAGTGTGTCGTGCCAGAGAGTCTGCGCAATGCAGGAGTTTGAAGCAGTATCCCTTTAAGAAATTAAAGGGATACAAGCACGTTGGATTTGATGCTGTCACACATAATGTACTTCAGATATTCCCCGGTCTGTTTCAGCCTGTGTCATCAGGGAAGGTGTGGTGAGACAGAACTGAATGGTGAAAGAATGCAAAAAAATGAGCCAAAACATGACATATTCTGAGCACATCTCAAGGGATTAGAATGGACAACAGCGGCAGCCACGCAGAGAATGTACAAGTACTGCGGTACTGTGTTGTCAGGAGAGAAGCGACCTCGTCCTGCTTCTTTTGTCCGCATCTTTCAAAGAAACCGCTTATCGATGATGGAACAGCTCCGCCCATGATGGCACCACCCACGAAGAGGTGCAGGAGTGCAACGTTTATGAAAGCAGACATAAAATCCTGTCTTCAAAATTTCTGACGGCACAGTGATGAACAACATGCAGGGGAAATTGTAGGATTTATCATTACCTAATATTATCATTAGCCAATGATATGTTTCAAATCAGTGAGTGACAGGGGTGAGAGCACTCCAAGGGCCAATCAGCATTCAGCTGGAGCCAGTGCCCGTGTGACCCCGCCCTTGTATACACAACTGGTGATATGCCAGATGCATGCCATTTATGCAACTAAACGAGAGCTTGAAAAGGAAAGACATCTACAAGAAAGACAACTTGAAGCTTTTCTACTTCTATCTTCTTAGAGACAATGAGTAAAAAAGGTAGTGGGTGAGTCACGCCAAGCAAGGGAGCCGGGAGCAGTGAGAGGCACGGGTTCGATACCTGCTCGGTCTCACGGGGACAGAGGGTCTGGTGGAAACAGTCACATGATGAGGAGGCTGTCTGAGAGAAGACGGGCAAGCAGAAAATTAGCTAATGCGGACGCTCTGTAAGGCGCTCCTGTAGCCGGGGGGGCTTCCCTGTCTGTGTCTGGCATCCTGTACGCCTTCCGGAAGGTTCTAAACCTTTGGATAAGATAAAGAGAAAAAAAAGCCCCTTACAGGACATTTCTTGCCGGCTACGTAGGAAAAAAAATCAAAATGTTAACATGACATGAAGATTAGATTTTTTCCGATTTGATGCATTAAAATTCTCACTCGATCCAAATGTCTTTTTATGATTTATCTGCTGGCAGCTCTAGGAAAACTACCTACATTATTTTTATCTGCTCCTCATGTGATGGTGTACATGCTACGGTGAGGCCCAGCCTGGTCCGCCTTAGGGAGTATGAGTACTCAGCAGGTGCTGAATGTGGCGCGGATCAAACGGCGCGGAGAAAAACGGCGCCTCCTGCCAAACCGGGCCAAAAAATCTGGCCTGATTTCTCGAGCTTCCACTCTGGCAGCTCCTGGGGATCGAAAAAAAAGCGTCCCTGGTGTCAAAGCCCGGATCGATCCATTCCTGGCGCGCGGCCAGCATGCTTCCGAGAAAACATGAGAAGCGATGGAACAGAAAACGAAGAACTTTCCGGACTCGCCGGGGTGGCGCACCTGTTTTTCAGAGTTATGAGCAGAACCTGGAGGAACACGTTGATTTGCATGGTACGCGATGGGGAGTGAGCAGCTTCGTGCCATAGCTACCAGACGGCTGCCATGACGCTCCCATAATCCCCCTGTGCTGGCGTCGGTGTGGACCACATCTGAAGGGATACCACTGTTGGCCCAGAATTTCACACTCCCAGAATGCGCCCATTGCCATTCGCAGTCTCTTCACTGTGGTTCACCCTGGCTGAACCTGCCTGTAAACACAGCTGTGGCTCCGGCAGAGAAACGCAAACGAGGCGACCGCGCTCCAAGCCTCCGGTGAGCCTAACACAGACAAAAGATGTTTTTCATCTGCTAGCAAAGGGTGCCATGGTGAGGCAGGGCTCTGCCCTGCTGGAAGCCAGCAGAGTCACCGATTTGAAGGAAATACTCACCTGCATGATAAACAGGTGCTGAAAGCTGATTGGCCCTCGGAGTGCCACCTCATCTGTCACTCACTGATTAAAGGCATACCATTGGCTAATGATAATATTGGCCCTCTTGATGAATTATGGCCCATCTTATGCCTCCCACGGCATAAAAAGCTAGAATTGCCCCAGCCTGTGCCAGTTCCCCCGCTGCAGAAAGTCCCCCCTACACGAGCCTCCAGCTTTCAAGCTGTTGAATATAAACAAAACACATGTAACATATTAGGTAAACAATGCCTTCTCCCATAATAGCAGCCACTGATTCTGGCTGTGAAACTAGGGAAATTTTAATTTGAAGCAGGCTCCCAGAAACTCAGCATCACAAAATTATTTCTGTACCATAAAATGGTACCTGAGTCCAGTTCGACCAGATGGAGTGAAAGAGGGAGACGTTGCAGCCGTCAACGCTGCAGTAGCCAGCAGATCGGCAAGCCGACAGGAGTGTGTAGTGACACAGCTGTTCCATTACCATATAACATATGCACATGGGTGCATGTCTGTGTAGGGTGAGACGTCGACAGGCCTACCCGCCCAAAAGAACATACATCCACGCATGACTGGCTGAGATCGCTGTCCCCAGTAGGTCTACAGGCCTTGTCCACGCTGCGCCATCTGTGCCAAGCACAGGTTGTGGGGAGACAGGGTCCACGCGATTCATCACTGTGGAGTTCTCACGGGGCATTGCCAGACTCAGTGCAAATGTGCATATTGATGTTTGAGAAAAGCCCGTATTATTCAGCTTTTTGAAACTCGGTTGTATGGGTACGGGGACGAATGTTTGCGGACTGAACGCCCACCCAGTGTCCTCTGGAATTGAAAAATCTCTCTAGTAAACCACAGGGGCAGGACAAACATCAAAATAATTTGCCCGACAGACTATTCCGTTTGATACCAACTTTTCAATGTGCTTCCCATTTTTCCGAATTTTTGGGGAGTTCTTCGCCAGGGATTTCAGGTAGGGAAACAAAGAAATGGAAACAGTGTTGCCTCCATGCGAATATCGATTTTGGGAATCTGCAGTCGGGGGAATAAGCATTCTGGGAATATTCATTCTGGGAAGATGAATTCTGGAAATGGATAGAAATCTACCTCATGACAGCTCAGCTCTGCCCCTTCATCCTCATAAGTTGTTAATGGTTAGAAAATAAACACAGTAGTCGAACACAACAGTAAAAAAATTGCACGACTGCATCCTATACTTTGCTTCTGTCGATGCATGTTGATTTTCACACAAACACACACAGAAAGGTCATTTTCATACATCTCACCTTCACTCATACACTTTGCCAGGTGCTCTCTTCCTGTGTGACCCACAGTGATCTCATTTCGGACTGGCAGACCATAAGCGGTCAGGTCAGTCTGCAGTAGTGTGTCTCATTTGTCACTAGTCGTCCCTGCATTTGCTTCTAGTGGCTCAAAGCAGATAGTTGATGCCAAAGTTACCATTACATGAGTTGTTTATATTATCCTATATTTGTGGATAACTTCTGACACCTACATCTGATGTAGGATTTGCCAGTTAAATAGCTCTTCGGCCAGCCTTTCCAGGCGACTCTAGGCCTGTCGACGAGAAAAGAAAAAAACATCAACCGAGGGCCCAGCTGACACATCAGTTAATTATTGCTCCAACCTAGTGAAAATCAGTGTTAACGATTTTCTTGTTTGTCTCGCCAGTTCCCTGTGATTCGGAGGAACAGCTGGGAGCAGCCTAATTACACGGACATTGCAGCACAGCGAAGGCATGCAGACTGCCTCACAGGGGCGCCGGTTGAATGGGCGCGTCACCCTTCCTGGCCAGAACAACCAGATCTGAATATACACCGGCGGTGCAAATTGGGATAGGGGTGGGGCTGCAAAGGCATTGACCCCAGCTGAAAGCTGATTGGCTCCCTCCCCTGTCAAAACATATCATTGGCTAATGATAAGGTTGGCCCCTCCCATGCCCCCTCGATAAATAAATTCTAAAAACACTCTGGCCTCAGTCACTAATTTATAACATCAGCATCATAAGCTGTTTAACTGAGCAGCTAAAGCCCATTTTCGATCCACACAAGGCAGACTGCCTGTATTATTTGTTGACAGAATAGTTATGTTTTGGAGGCTCCGCCCTGAATTCACAAGTTATTTCACTTTAACATCTTTAAAACTTTCATTGCTGCTGAGAGGGTCATGTGGAGGTCACCGACTCCCTCAAACTCCACTGCCTCACCCCCCCCAGCACCCCCTGCACATCTACTAGTGGATTGAAGAACACTTTGCATAATCGATGGGCCAGCAACACACACAACAAAAGGGGCCCTCAGGCCATCATCCAGGAAGTCGACCTCATCGGGAATCGATGTGACCCCCACCTCTCAGAGGTGGGGATGCTGCAGGAGGCGATGAAGATGTCTCCATGGACATGCTCTCCTATCCATTTCCTGTCACGACTTTCCTCAAAAGAAAAACAATCCGGATAATCCCTTCCAGACTGGCACTATGTCTAGGTTGAATCCAAGTTCTGGGCTCTATACTGCCTGGAATTGGCTTATGGCCCCTGGGTGATTTCGGGGGTTTTTAAGATGGGAGGCACAGCAGGGGTCATATGGTGTGTTCGACTATTTCTCTCCGAGTCGGAGCTCAGATGAAAACGTCACGAAATGTCACGAAAAACTTCCTGTAGGAAACGTACCTCTTTTATGACGTTGATGTTGGACAGAATTTTCTTGTCCGAGTTTGCCCTGTGACGTAATTTCAACATGGCTGCTTACACACTCTACAGTAATTCTATTTCTTCCTGCGATTTAGAGAATACCGCATCATGACCGTAAACAGTATCCTAACATGCAATATCAGATTTTTACCAGACTTGTAAGTGTCTTTGGTTTGTTTGTAGTTTGTTTGCCTCTCGAAAAAAGAATATCGCTATGAATGTACTAAAATATTTTATAAAGCTTTTCATGTGGTTTGACTAGTTTGTGTTTCTTATTTGTTTGTCTCTCACTCCAAATCTGCTAAAATATAAAGCAGCAACACACAGCAGCGTGTTCATGGAAGCAGCCATGTTTGTTCCGAGATGTGGTAGCTCAAACGGGAGATTGTCGGACGTGATGTCACTGAACTGGGAATTTCCAAGAGGAAAACGAACGCACCATTAATTCATACCAGGGGGCCAACCTTATCATTAGCCAATGATTTATTGTGAATTGGTTATTGACAGGGGAGGAGGCACTCTGTGGACCAATCAGCTTTCAGCCCCACCCTGGTTGCTTTCTAAACAGTTAAAAGATGGAAAGATTGCTCTTCCCCCTAATCCATCTTTTTTTAGCTGCAGACCACCCTGCCTCCTGACCTCCTAACCCTCCACCCTCTTCCCCGCTTCTTTACCAGCTGTTGTCTGTCTGCTTTCTGTCTGCCTGTAGGAGCCACGATGTGTTTAACGCCGAGGCAAAGTCTCTGTTTAAGACTCAAAGGTCACGCACCCCCTGGCTGCTGCCCTTGCATTCCTCATTCCTCACCACACTTTCTGTCTTTTCACAATGCCGAAAACCCGTCTCGGTCACACTTCTCTGCGGGATCTGACGCCTATTTCCATAGCAACACCACAGGGCCTGATCACGGCTGGAAAGCTGCAACTAGGAAATCTGTGTGCTGTGAGGAGACGACGGCTTGAAATCTGGGATTGCTCTACCTTTTCAGGGGCCCAATGCAAAGTTTGATAGCCCCCCTCCCACCAAGAAAATTGATCATTTTACGGCCCCTGGACAACTGCCTAGTCTACATACAGCTAGTGCTGAGACGGATTGCAATGTCTGCCATGTCAAATTTATGATCTCTAAGCAGTAGGAAAAAGTTCTGGATGGCTCACTGTGGTCCTGTTTCACTTATGGCTCTATACTACCACAAATAATCGATCATAATGGCTGTTCATGAACAACTCTTCCTCACGCTGAAAAAGTATAAAGCACCTCATAACATTACGTGCTAACCAACTGAAGAGCATATCACCAAAACTCACTCAGTGGATTGTTTGTTGTTCTTGAAATGAGATATGAAGTCGGGCTTCCTTATTATCTACATCACGTTATCAGGAACCAAAACTCAGTCCTCACGGACTCCAATGAAGGACTTCGGTGAAAATTCCAAAATAAGTCCACAGAAATTTTCTTGAAAACATGTGGCGTGGACTGAGACAAAGGAAATTTGCTTTTCAATTCAGGTAAACTACTAATAGGATGGGACAGTATAGAAAAATCAGGGGATGGCTTAAATATGGCAGAAAATAGCAAATGAGCAACGTGCGTGACGAATACAGATGGATGGAGGGAATCTGGTAAGCCTGGTTCTGTGACCACCACCGTCTGGAGATGTTCCACTCAGGCAACATCATTTCTTCATTTGCTGTTACCTTAGAACAGAAAACATCTCTGCTCAGCCAAATGTTTACATCCAGTCAGGTGAAGCTGAACTAAGACAAGGTGCAAATTCATTACCATCTGCTAGACGACTCACTCGAACGAAACCTGCCAATTAAGACAAGATGTGAAGATGACTAAAGCCCATGATTAGTTAACAATATGGGTGTAATTAACCAAGCAGATTCTGATGTAACTTGTATTTAATATAGTTAGTAACATGAAGGACAATACTGCAGTTTTTAAAGCACAATTAACATAAATGCAATTAGCGAATAGTCTTATTCATTCTCACTAAACTGACCAACGTTGCTAATTATACATAGTAAAATGTGCAAGCATTCTCTGTTCTACATCTGGCAAACAGACAAACCACGAGATTGTAGTTGATTTGATTGCATCAACTGCATTGGGCAGAGACTCACTGATAGGCGTGTTGTTTGGGGAAAGTCAAAACATCACACTCACTTCTCCTTCAGTCTTCACTACTGTGACACATTTTTGTTAAAAAAAAATGCAAAAGGCACAAGACTCCAAAATAACCAGGCAGACAATTGTTGAATGGACTTTTAACACATGTTGAAATTAATTCAGATTAGTGACGTGAGTTAGAATAACTGCCTGTCACATTTGAAACCTTATAGCAGTCTTTTGTTTGACTTTTTTTTAAGCGCATTAACAACTGACCTCGTTCAACAGTTCTCTCCAGTCTTCCCTATTGCCTCATCAAGCAATTAGTTATATTTCTTTGTGGTGTAAAACACCCTATTGACACGTCCACACTACTGTGTTTCGGTTTCTATCCACTCAGGCTTTTTTTACATCATTTATGAAAGTATTTCCATATAAACTAAAATGAGCAAAAACATATATGATGTGGGCATTAGCCTCCTTTGGGCATGGGTGCATCGACACAATGACTGGTAAATTCTTGTTTGTTTTTCTCCAAATATACAGCAGTCACGCTGCGTAACATGCTTTTTAGCTGCATACATGTCAACAACAGGGAGAGTGCCACTGGAAGCAGCCCCTCCATATCCGCCATGTTGGAATACTGTTTACTGCTCTGTCGGGTGACCAGGTAACCCATCAGACAACGAGAGGGTATAACTAATGAGATCAAATCAGGGATGGGTCACATGATGAGTTGGGACCAATCAGGGCACTTTTAGAGTCAGACTTTTCAAAAGTCTCAGTCTTCGCTCATCTACACTGCAATGATTAATCAGAGTTTTCAGAATGAAGTCTTCATTCTCTGGGTTAGATGTCTGCGTGCATGTAGTCTACACTTTACTCCTTTTATACATTTATAGTCCCCTGACCCCTTGTCTGTCTCATTCCCTGGACCCCCCTGTTTTTAGCTCCCATACTTGACTCTATACTCCTCCCCCCCCCCGCCAAAAATGCCATCTCTTTCTTATCTCACCCAGCTGTGTTGTGTTCAGATTAAAGCACTCGAGGTGATGAGGTCTTGGGCAGGAGGATCTGCTTGATGGATGGAGAGCTAAGGACTGTCACACCTTCAGCTCACGCCTTAATCCGTAAGGTGAAGGGCACCTTCATTCCAGTGCACCCCCATTGGTGTTTTGGAAGATTACATCACTGTGAGTGACCAGAGGTCTTCGGTCACTGAAACCTTACTTGGAGAAAGGCATCATGGGTGCTCTGCTCAGGGTTACCCTCCACTAGAGGTCTCCAAAACTCCAAGACCGTGCCTCCCACCCCCCCAAAACCCCTCCCTTCACAGACCCAACCTGGGGTATTTACACTCTAGTACATGTTGGTGATGATATGCGCAGTGCTGTTGCCTGCTGGCATAAAAGATGGAGCGAATGCAGGGAGGGAAGCCCTCAATAATTAAAGAAGAACAAAAAACACACAGATGGGAAGCTTGTGGCTCCTAAACTCAAAGCCGTGGAGATGGCTTCCAGACCGGCTGAACAAAGTGCGTTCCTGGCCAGAAGCCACACACTGCGCATGTGTGTTTGCTCAGCGCTGTTGCCACCGAGGCCTGGATGTTCTCATGACTTCCAGAGAATCCAGGGAGAGCTCTGCATAGAAACCGAACTGGGTGCGGTCTAGTTTATAAGGGAGAAGTGAGATGGAAAATGCACTGCAAAGGTTAAGGGCCTGGCCTACATCTCCCACAATGCAATGCTTTGCAGTCTGAACAAGCGGTCCACACATAAGTTCCAGCATTCCTTATTGATGGAAGTAGGGAAGATAATTAAACACGCACATTTTAAAATAACAGAAGTGGAAGAATTTTCTCCATGTTAATGACTCCCATGCATTTCCTGCTCATGTGGAATTCTAGCGGACTTTTGCTTTTCTCTTCAAAATCTCTGCGGCCTTTTTAATACAGCAATGCTTAATGAGCACAAATCAATTATTTATTTTTCTTGGATAATAGAGTGTCCCAATTAAATGTGTGACAGGCAGTGCATCTCCGGGACATGCTGTCCATGTTGTTGTCCTCACTGACACTGGCGTGGGGAGGCAGCCCAGTCTGTGTTTTCCCCTCACAGCACATCAAACGCTCTTCCAGCCCAGCTTGACGCCACATGTGCTGAATGGGAGCGTTTTGCTTAATCCATGTTATTTCCCCTGAAAAATCCATGGGAAAGTGGGACTCCCATATGTCTGCATTCCTAGCAGATTCCATCTCTGGAATTCCGGAGCATTCTTAGCTATCCATGCCATCCTGACAGATTATATCAATATCGCGTCAGCTGAGTAGATTAAGGAGCATTTTTTTGATCCGGTTAAATGGATCCAGAAATTCCCTCCAGGATATGTGGGATTTAAAAGTTGTGGTATATATTTTTCTGAAGAACCTCATGTCATTCCGAACTGAAAGGAGATGGCCTCTGCTCAGCCTGCCCCCACAATGCATTGGGGCTGTTTGTGAGTCCCAGAAACACCTGTGCCACCTGCTGTCTCCCCATCAACAGAATTCCCTGCTCCTACATGCCCAGCTCCCCTAAAATCAAATGATGTTGTCTGCAAATAACCTTCACTCTCCAGAATGACAGATAGATAATGGAACGCTGTGTTTCCTGACTTTGTAATATCACAGAAGCTGATAGAACTGCAGTCTAAGCAGCTGTTACCTAAAGATCTAATGCAGAGTATTACTAGTACAGAGAGGTGCTTCCATGCTTTTCAGTTTAAGGGAAAAAAACAACAAACAAATCATTAATATTATCTCTATGGTAACAATTCCCACCTTCTTTTTCCTACCTTGTAGTACAATTCAGACTGGTGGTCTGAAGAACAGTATAAAAACACAATAGATCTTCTGAAGATCCATCCATGCACCCGCTCATCATTCATCCATGCATCCATCCATCCTCTAATTGAATCTTTCGGAGCTTTTCCACTGGCACTGAGAACCGAACTGGACCTGAGCCGTACTGCAAACTGGAGGTTTCCCGTTGTAAAGCACCCAAGCCGACCCGCGCTGACAGGACCCTGCTTACTAGCGTAACCAAACCGAGTTGGTTGCGCCACCATCATCTGATTCATTGAAACGTACAGAGAAGCTGGTCTGCAGTGCATGGATTATCTAAAGAAAAAATTGTAAATGATATATATATTATTAATTATTAGTAGTATTGCACATTGTGATAAACCGGTGCATTGCTGATAACTTGGAACTTTTTGAAAATTTTCAACCTCCTACTAAAAAGAACTAAAAAGAACTATATAACAGCTGAGTGGAATGGATTCGTAATGCAAATTTATGCAACTGAATGCTAATTCTGCTTGCGTTAGATACTTGCATAACACAGCGATTCTCACGGATGTGCTAGTGGAAATTAGCACACAGAAAAAATAATAATAATTGCATATGATGCACACAGTGCGAACATTAAATAAGCGCCTCTTTGGATTTACGTCACTGTCGCTCTCCAAACCCGACAACGCGGTTACCGAGCTCACCCTCCTGCAGTGGAAAACAGAAGCGATCTGGAACTGCGCTATAATTAGTCTCTCTCAGCGGTACGGCTCGGGTCCGACCTGGTTCCTGTATGTCAGTGGAAAAATCCCATTTGATGGAGTCGTCGGGGCTCTGGAGCCTATCCCAGGCAGCACAGGGCAAAGACAGGGAAGACCCTGTACGGCAGGGCACACACACACGCGCACACACACGCGCACACACACACAATCAGGTCCCATTAGGTAAACGCAGCACATTAGGAAGTTAGGCTTGGAGTTGAATTTCAGGCAGATAAATCAGCAAACAAATGAAAATGAATATTAAGCCCCGTCCTTTACAGTGTGTACTCTCCCCAAAGAGGGCGGAGGCAAGCCAGTAGTCATATCCTCTACATTTATTTAAATAAAAAAAAACATAATAACAGGCAAACAAATGAAGGTCCCGTCCAGAAATGAAACAATTTTACCAAGAAAGACTGTAAAAGCTTACAAACCAACAAACTGTAAACTAGCAGCATCCAAATGTTGGAGTCTCAAAAAAAAATCCTTTCCATATATATTTTATATATATATTTATACATTTATATATAGCCCTGGGCAGCTACATACATATTAGCCCACACAGAGCTCTTTTCGTAGTGCAGAATAAGAAAGAAACAGGTACTCTTACCAAAATAAACAATTTTGGGTTAAATAAGCTTAAATAAGGGTGTTAAATACAGGAGGATCTGTACAAGGACACACATTTTGGCATTTTTTAAACGCGGTTAGCCCCCCCCCCACGTTCTGGTCTAGGCCGACTGCATAAGAACTGATTTCGCTGAACTCAACTATACATACGCAGTTATAATCTCAGCCAGTCATGGACAAAGGCAAGTTTTTACACGAAAGAACGCAGTTAAAACATAATGAAAAAAAAGCCTTACACTGTTAACGTCCGGCACCGGTTCCTGTAAAATAAATCTCTAACAGGATTGTGACTTTAGTGCTAACCGTTAAACACAGTTTTGTGACTACAGATCTTCATTATTGCTACAACGAGGTGACAGTGGACATGAACAACATAAAAGCGAATGGAAAAAGAGCACCTTTTTATTTTGGAGATCTCTTGGCGGGTTTGTTTCATACAGATAGAGACGGATTTGACCGTTCCTTGTAATTTGGGTGGAAAAAGAGGTATGGAGTGGGTTACATTCATTTATTACCACTGTGTTTTCACTGGTGTCCCTCCCTGCTGCTGTGACAGTCCACCATGGGAAACCCTGCTCATTCGTTGTCCTTAGCTTGTCCTTGGGGGGGGCGGGGGGTTTCCCAAGCCGGTTCCCCATCGCTACCCATTCTACTTGAAGAAGACCAAGGAAACAGTGAGCCATCAGTTCCGGAACCCCGCGGTCTTGCTCTGAGCTTGCCCCGTCAACACCGGCTCGGGTTCTGCTGATCCGGGCCTCATGGTTTCTTATCAATGGTGTGGAAGAACCACTCAGTGAACCTGCGCAGCTGCGCCGCCGCCGTCTGGCTCTCCTCCTGCAGCCGCATGTTGTCCTCCCGCAGGTGCTGCACTTCCACCTGCAGCATGGCCTTGTCCTCCTTTTCCTATGTGGAGTGGGGGGATACGTGACCATACATGCATGCATGTGTACAAGAACACAAGGGACACGCATGCTCAAAATAGACATGGGCCTGTACCAAAACAGCACCAGAACACTGACAGACGGTCGGCAGCAGCGTTAAAACTGCACAATCGTACCCACAGCCGCATTATAAATGCATCGCTCCACCAATGAGCCAATCTAATTTCCATGGAGACCATCGCCTTACCTTTCGTAGGTCGAATTGCAGCTGCCTGAGTATCAACTCCAGCTGGTTAACTTTGCCAGTGAGTGTTGCAGGGGTGCTCTCTCTGATGGACAAAGAACCAGAGATGTTGTGGGAGGGGTCAGATAAGGGGTGGAGCATGTGGTTTAACCAACTAAAAGTCACCAGGGTGCGGTATTCACCCATGAATGGCCAGAGCCCCACCTACCCTGCCTCCAGGGCCACGCCCTCCACGGCGGCCATCTGTCTGGTGAGCTCCTCAGAGATCTGCAACGCCTCGGTCCGCTGCGTGTCTGTCATGGTGCAGAAGGAGGCCACCCGCTGGTCTGGGGGTGAACATACAGCTCTTTTCAGGAACGGCATGCATTTGTTTGCTTTATTTGTCCCCCAGGCTTCTGCATTTATATCGCTGGCCAGCTAAATTTGAGCATTTCTGCAGGCAGACAGGCATTTCTGAAGAAGGAGCAGGACCCAGGGGCAAACACTGATGGTTCAGCTACAGTGTGAAGACATCATGCATCGAACCAGCTGCCACCACTCTGGCTGTCCAGCCGAACGTCACCGAGTCAATGATACCCACACACTCTCCCGAAAACAGAGCTTGGGCACTCACACTGCATCCATAAATGTATACAGTACAGATCTCGGAATAAAAGACATCATTTGTGCTATTTATGCCTATAATTTGGAGCTTCAAGATTTGGGGGAATTACAAGATAGATAGACTATGACATTAGCATGACATAAAGTGCAGGAGAGACAAGTGACTATTATCGCAGGTTATTGCGCATACTACCATATTGTACAATGAATAGTGACTTCTGTGAAACTGCAAGGGTCCTTGGACAGGAGGAAGGAAGAGGAACAAGAAAAATAAAACCTCCCAATTCACAGAAACAGCATGTGCCAAAGAGGCCGGGACGCTACACAGCGCGCCTGGATTCGACTTCTCCCGCGATTACAAGTTGCGTCACGCTAATCCTGAGATCCGGTAAAGTGGAAACAGACATGACCCAGCACAAACAGTCATTGTTTCTCCCAGTGTATTTTTTAGATTTTAATCAGGACACAAGGATGTTTTGATGGATTCCAGAGAAGATGATTTTCTTGAATTACACAGGGAAAACAGAAAGATACAAGAACCACAGCTGATGGACAACCCGGACGCTTCTTCGATTCCTCCTGAAGCATCGGATTTCCATTCATTTGGAAAGCCCTCGGGAACAGAAATCAAAGACTGAAACACAAAAAAACGACCAGAGTGCCAAAACCGTCCTGAGACCCCTGAGGAAACTAATACGGAACAAACGCTTAATTGATCTTGATCTATCAAACCTGCAAGGCCCAAGTGATAGCAAGTTCTAACAGCATAGCTAGTCCACCATATATGTGACATAATTGCTGGCCTTATAGTTAAATCTTCTGAGGGGGCAAGAACTTAAAGTAAAATTGGGCAGTAAAGTTTTCCTAGGGGACTATATCAGCTTTGTCTAGTACTGGCTTTCTAGTCGGGTGGATTTATAAACTAAACCAGGGGTACTGACGCTACCAGATGCCTGGACTCAAGGCCAAGTTGACTGACCACCAATAGCACCACATCACATATGGCTCCCGCACCAATGAATGCAGCTTGGATTCTCAGCGCTGATCCAGTGGAGCGTGGAGGTGAGACACTCACTCAGCCACTAATTTACCGCTCATGATGAATGAGAGCACAAGCACTGCAAGTACGAGAGCACCCTTACGGACTCACAGGTAATTTATCAAAGCTTCTGTCTTTGAAGTGAGCACAAAGCCCAGGGCATGTCTGGGATCATTAAAGATCTCATGGCATCCTCAGCAATAATACTGCAGAAATAATTGCCTTATGTTCCCATGACTGGGACATGGAAGCTTCTCACTTTTGATCAAAAAATCTTTAACTGGATACACAATGAATTTGCTCCAGTCAAAACCCACCATTGTTACCGTTTCTCAGTCATTAAAAACTCTCCTTAATGTATTGTTCTTTGAACCAAGCATCAGATTCTGCGTTCCCTTCCCCAATAGCTTTGTCTGTCCTTGTTGCAGTTCATGTAAGTGCATGGAGCGTCTTGTGTCCACGCGACTACGTGCCGCTCAAAGCACTCGCCAATCCACTAGCCAGGCCTCACCGATGGACAGCTTTCCCACGCAGCACAGTAAGCTCAGTTAGACTAAGGAACTCCTTCAGGTCGACGTTACCTATCACAAAGTAGACAGTGAAACACAGACCAGCTTCAGCGCACTGATGGGGCCTGGTGCGCATCTCTAACCATGTTCATGCCTGCCCTGAGTCACAGAGCCCCTCATCATGGTACATGTACCCCCTGCCGCAATAACGCCCCCTTCGCCTGTGCGACACACGGCTGGGCGGCCAGAAAATGAAAGGGTGTCGGCAGCAATTAAAGACAAAGAAAGCCAAAACAAAAGGGGAAGATTGTGTTTCCTCTGTGTTTTTGTCTGACATCCAGTCGAGGTAAAGTGGCGCTCACAGGGATGCTCTGTGCATTGGATGACGTGCTCAAAAACGCGCACCGTTTCCCTGGGCCTTGAACACCTTGGCGCGTAGCTGAAAGGCACCGTTAGCCTTGTAGCTTAGCCTTTAGCCTTGTATCTTAGCCTTTAGCCTTGTATCTTAGCCTTTAGTCTTGTAGCCTAGCCAGCCTGCTAATGGAGAGACTATGCACATAGTCCACCTTTCATGGGATGACATGTCACTGTGAGAGTGTGTTAGGAGGGAGCATGAAGCAGAATGCATAAATCAAACTGACAAGCAAATTATACCAGTCCGTCTGTGCTAATTTGATACACCCCCCGACCCCCCCTATTCTCACTGCCACCCAGCGATTCACCAGCCTCCCCAAACATCCTTTTATCAATCCTTAATGCCACGCTGGCTTGCGTCTTAAAAGGCCGTCACCATGGCAGCAGGGGTACAACCTCCCGGCTTTTGACAGCTACGGTTCCCGATATTGGTGCCAGCGACCTGCGTTTGGCCCGTATCTGGCGCATCCGGCACTGGGTGCCCCAGCCACGACCAGCTGTATCTCAGCTATGCTACTCCAATCTCACTGGAAACCTGCGTTCAGTGTACAAGCCAAACTGTTACAGCAAAAGAGACAAGTCTTTCATTTTTGCAAATGATCCACTGACAAGACGTTAGCGCCCGTGTGCTAAAGAGCCTTAACCCATTTGTAGTTACCAGCACCAAGAGGCAGAGAAAGCTGCCTTTTCAAATGCAAATGGGTGAAGGGGACTGAACAACTGTAATTGCCAAAAACTGGCAGGCAAACGCCTAATTACAGGAAGCAGTCGTTAGAGCCATTTTCCTGAGTGGCTGCTTGCTGGGTTTACGGCGTGCAAATGGCTTCAGTTCTTTGCAGAAAATACACCCCTCTTTTCTAAATTAGCACCTTTGAGAGGCACCAGGGGGGGCAAAGAAAACGGATGAAGAAAAAAATAATAATCCGGGTTTACACGAAAACAGCATTAAGGAGTTTAGAAGCACTGTCGGACAGAGCCGTTGGAGTGGTTCTCCAGGGCGTCACCTACTGCTCCCCTAGTGGCCAGGAGGGGAATGAACCAGCACCGAACCCTACCTTCAAAAGCTCGGGCAGCGCTGACCAGGTGAGACCAGTCGAGGCCGGAGGCAGTGTCCGGCAGGGGCATCAGGCCCGGGTCTGTCAGCTTGGGCTTATCTGCCAGGGAGCCGTCTGAGAACCAGAATTCATCTGTGGAGACAGGACCTGGGTTCAGCGACCAGCCTAGCTGGCCAAACTCCAGCACCCTCTGGGAGCAGTTCCAGGTCTATGGAACATACCCCAGGTCCACTTTATTTAAAACCCGGCCAGTCCCCATGGGCTTTAGCTAACGAAAACAACAACGCTATCTAACGCTTAGCAGAAGCATTTATAAAATTGCTATTTATGTAGCTGGTTAATCACAGAGGTTCAGTATACAGGCTAATGGGTAAACAGTGGTTCTCTGGGTATTATTTGAAATTGTAACCCTCCCTCCCTCAAAGAGGTGGCCATCCTGCCACCTTCAACATCTGGGACTTACGGGTTTAACTTCTATCTTGGGAAGGACAACCTTGACTAATGAGCCTCACTCAGTATTTCATATGTCAGGAACACTTCTCACTAAGGACACCCCCCATTAGAGAGATGTGATGAAAAGGGAGGTAGTGGGGCGGGATCAAGAAGGAGCGATCACAGGGACTCTTTTTGCACCTCATTTCTCCCGAAGCGGTCACCCCGCACCCGTTACAGCTGACAGCCGGCTAATGACCTTTGACCCCAGGCATAGCATTTGCCGAATGTGACTCGCAGCTGCGCAGGAAAGAAAGCCCAAAGCAGCCGTGCCCCGTGGGAAGGTCAACAGCAATACGGTAACTTTGCCGTATTCGACAAAATGAAAAAGATAAAAAAAAAAAAAAAAAAAACACCCATGATTCCCTCTGGTGATGAGCATGATTGGAGGGACTTGACCAAGATGGTTGCTAGATGGTATGCGGTTTTGGTAGAGGCTAAAGAGACAGAGATGATTAGGTCAGAATGACGTTGAATATCACTGAGTAAATGGCTGCAGTGATCCCAAGCTGATCAAGCTGCTCTCACATGTGCCGTTTGACAGCTGAGGGCCCCCATGTGCTGCTGTCAGGGCACCAGCAACTGGCCAGGCGGGGGGAGGGGGGGGGGTTATCATCCACTCATCCACCCATCATTTCCACCTCCCTTCATCCGTCCGGAATCAAACCGTCACCCTAGTGCCGCACATTTCAAGAAATGAAACGCTAGACAGGAAAAAGCCCCCCTGACCTAATTTATGTCCGCCTCACAGCCGAACACTGAGAACTCTCGCGGATTGTTTGCCTTTTTTTTCCTACTGTGGTTGTGGAAAAACATGACATGTATTATAACAGTCTTCCAGACAGTCTGGAATCTGCCTGTGTCGAGTGACATCTATGTGGGGGGGGGGGCCGGGGGGTTGTAAACACCCGGCCCGAAAAAAACACCAATCAAAGT